>JARFXV010001080.1:0-290903 GCA_031761425.1 Cosmopolites sordidus | reverse complement strand
TGTTTATATAGACCACAGTTCTTCTTAGCATCAAAACCAAACGTTGAAGTGTTGACATTCCTAGCTTTTGCATTTTTCGTTTCTGATGGAATCTCACGTTTATTGCTGCGTAAAGTGCCAACAATTGTTAGTTCGTAAGAAGGCTGAAGCAAGTGGCACGGACGTAAACCAGTTATCAGTGGTGGTGTGTTTGGAATCACTGGCGTGATGAAAGTTCCACCGCAATGGCATACAGGGTTTGTCCAATAAAAATCGAAACTTAGATTATAAAAAACATTTATTTAAGAAATATATAAAGTAAGTTAATAATTTTCAAAATATGACATTCCTGCATCAATACGCCGCTGCCAGCCATGTTTGCTGTATTCATATGCCCCCTAGAATTCCGCAACTGCATGGCTATTCAAGCACATGTCCAAGCCTTTTGAACATAAAGTGGTTGGGGAAGCGTTATTTTTTTATTAAAGAACACAAACTGCACACTAAAATTGTCGCCAATTTTATGAAACTTAAACATTTTATTACTAAAAAACACAAACTGCACACATTAGACACCTACGTTTGGCGCCAATTTTATGTAACGTGTTTTATCTTTTTGTATTTTAATATCAATGTGACACTGACGGCTACCGTTCGTCGGAGGCATTCAGAATTACTAAAGGTAATAATAAGACGAAAATATATAATAAACCCTAAAACTAGAAATAGGTTTATTTGTGTCAAAAAGACTTAATAATTGTACTAGATATTTACTAAGAGCAAAATATTAAAATTAAACAGATAACACAAGAAAAGAAGAGTCTAGCGATGGTGCTCACGATTACCCAACTAAACTAGGCATGGAAAGAGAAAGGTTGATCTTAACATACACTCTTATCATATAAGAGCTACTGTATACAAAAGATTTCAAATTAGATTGTCCTAAATCAACTTAAATTAAAAACTCCTAAATTAAACTAAACTAAATCAAATTGAATCAAATCAGAATAAATATAATGAAGGTCAATTAAACCAAATTATATCAAATTAAGGTAAATTAAGCGAAATTAAACCAAATTGTTCAACGCTATTAAACGGTGATAGTGAGATGGTGAGAATATTCATGAAAATACTAATAAAATAATAAAATAATAATGTTGTCAAAATCTTACATAAAATGCTGGCACAGAAATACAAACTATCAGTTGAAAGAACCCCTTATTACAAATACACACCACCGAACATTCTGGAAAACGAATGCGCTGAAATATATTCTGCCGAATACTTGGAAATTGCAAGTGGTTTTGTGTACGATCGTGAATGGTCTTGGTTTGCAAAATAACACATTTTTTCTTATTTGGTTGAAATGGTATTTAATTTTTATTGTCTGATTGTAGGAGTTGACTTTGTTGGTTGTTACATTGTTTTTCTATTACCAGAGTACGTAGGAGTATTTGTGAAGCATTGAATTTTCTTGTTATATTTAACTGAGGTAGCCGATACTTGATGGAAATTCATTTTAAATAAAAAACCAAGATTAATATATACATTTCCACTATATCTAAAACTTGTAAGTATGACAATTGTTTCGACACACAGTGTCTTTTTCAAATACAATTGTTATACGTACAAGTTTTAAATATTGTGGAAATTTAGATATTAATTTTCTTGTATACAAGTTTCTATTGATGTACAACGAATAGACTATTTTTATAGCAATTACGAAAGTATACAATTATCTAAATCTACAACAGTAAAATGATTTTTTACTATTTTTATTAAATTCCTGTTTTTTGAAGAAACCTCAAATCTAATTTTAAGATGATCAATCATTTGGAATGTGCTGTTGATTTGTATGTTGATCATATTAATGTCAAGAATGTTTGTTTGTATAATATTGAACATACAATAGAAGACAGAAATGAATTGAATATTTTCAATTTGAATATTAGATGTTAAAAAAAAACCTAGATTAACTATCAGCCTACATTGTTTCTCAAATATATAATAACAATCCAAATTCCGGTTTTGAGCCAGACCTGAAATTCAGATAACATGTCATTTGAAATATCTGGTTATAAAAAATATATTTCGAAAAAATGTATTAACAAAGCTGAGAGTATTTCAGTGTATATACTGAATAGCATTGATGTGACTGAAGTAATTCTCTGACCTTGAAATTCACTATGAACAAATGAAATGTGGCACTTTTGTCAAGGTTATGTGATTTCATATGACATTATTGATCATTTTCCTTCATTGAGTTCAATTTCATATCTGACAGACCAAAAAGAGAATACTATTAAGGATAATGATAAGGTTGTGAAAAGATTGAATGATACTGATAAAGTTACTAATAATAAAAGTCTTTACTTAATGAGCCTGAAGTTGATATTGCTTTGAACAACTTCTATATTTGCTTTGAACAACATTACTAATTCCTCAATAATAAGAAGAATAAACAGTAAATTCAAAAAACTTAAATCATTAGCCACTGAAGGAATTGTAGTTTCTATTAGAAAGCGATAAACTTTGTTTAATAGAGCAAATAAATATCCTGATAATGTTGCCCTTCGGCTGCAATGTTCTAAATATAGAAACATACTTAATTCTGTAATTAAGCTTGCTAAAATAATTCATATTAAAAATGAAATAGGTGATTGCCGATCTAATCCTAAGAAAATTTGGACTGTAATTAATAAAACTTCTAATAATAGTTATGTTGATAAGAACATATACTGTATTGCCAATGAAAATGGTGATGATATTTTTATTAAGAGTGATATTGCAAATAAATTTAATTCTCACTTCTCTAATGTTGGTAACATAATCAAAGAAAAAAAAAATAATAAAAGTAATAAAGGGGATTGTGGAAATGAGTTTGTAACTTATAAAGGATTAACAGTGTATGAATCTATATTTTTAACTCCAGTTAGTAATAATTAAATTATGTCCTTGGTGAATAAATTAAAATTGTCCAATAACTTTGTTGAGAATGAACTTACTAATAAAATTTTAATCGAAATAAAAGAGAAAATCTTGGCAAGACACTTCTGTAAAAAGTGTAAAATGTCCATTAGGCTTTGAAGGAAAAAGATTTATTGTAGTAGATGCAGGTTCTGAGAATGGCTTTATTTCAAATTCAGGCATGGTATTTTCTTCAAATAATAAAAATAGTGATTATCATGGCATTTCTGCAGTGGTTTAAAAGTAAGCTTTTGTGTAATTTAGAGGAATAATGGGTAATGCTCCAAATCATAGTGCATTAAGTGAAAAAATGCCAGACCTAAGTTTCAGAAAACAAGACATTATGGAATGGTTGGAATGGTTTGAAAAAACAATATTGATTTTCAAAGAAACCTAATAAAGTTAGAATTATTACAATTTGCAAAAAAGTATAGAACTGAAAGAAGGTATATAGTAGATGAGGAAATTCGGTTACATGGGCATGAAGTGCTTCGTACACCACCTTACCAGTGCGAATTTAATGCCATAGAGTTAATATGGGCCAATACAAAACAATATTATGACATACGTATTGGAAGGGATGGGCATAGTGATAACAATATTTTAGCTTTGTAGCAAAAAGCCTTAAACCAAATTACTCCTGAAAAATGGAAGAAGTGTATAGACGATACAAATAGAATCATACAAGATTGGTACAAAAAAACAATAATTATAGAAGTGGCACCCTTAATTATGTTTTTTTCTCCTTTATTTGGGTTTTTCGCCACTGGCGAAAAACCCAAATAAAGGAGAAAAAATATATGAACACGCCACAATCATTCAGCCATAACTCTTAATTATTACCATTGATGAGGAAGAAGATACCGATTCTAGCAGTGATTCTGATGCAGAAAATTAATTTAACAGTTTTTCTATTTAATTTTATCCTAGAAAAAGAATGTGGGGCTCTGTGAAGTGGGGAAATAGAAAAAGAAGAAGCCAAACATGAATTTCTTAGCATCATATATAGCAAGAATTCACATGGGGAATTGAACCAAATGGAATGTGGAATTTTATTCTTATTGAAGAATTTAAATTCAGGAGGTTACTGGAAAACAGGGCAGTAAACTATATTTACAAGAGTTTAGTACATGCATTCTTATATTTTAAGAAACCCGCTGATGAATGATATACATGTTGGTTTCTATAGGTTTATTAATTAATATAATTGGTGGTTCAATTTTCGCTATTTTCAAAATAATGCAAACATACTGTTTACATTGGCCTTTTATTGTATCATTGTATTAAACAATATAATCCATAAGTATATCTAAAAAATAAATAATGTATGTAATGCCTGTTCTAAAATAAAAAATAAAGCTGAAACGGTTACTATTTTAATTATTAAAACCTTTTAGAGTTTGCTCATTTCCAACTTTATGCAAATTCTTTAGATTAGGTAATTTTATTATTAATAATTAAAAAAGTTCACCATTGAGGATGTGCTGAATGAATCAATTGTGTTGGTTCCTTGGCTTGTTATTCCTTTTTTTCTAGTTGATTCACTATTATAATGTCTGGATCTATGACATTTGGAATGACACACAACTTTTATATAAAAGGATTCTCCTCAATTTCTTGATTCTGTTCTTTAAAAAAGTTGCCATTTATTATTTATAAACAAGTAATATTCACGATGTAATTTGTGGAGTGTAAAAGAACAACCAAATTAATACTATTAGCATAATTAAGTATTTGAAAAATCTGCCTTTAAGACTTGAATGACAATCTTTCTCCTTGCACTTGAATTTGACTCCTTGGAGACCACATTTTAGACCAAGACATTTGATTTTACCTTTATAATCAATGCAAGAGTTCAGCAAATGTTCATGTAATTTTTTTTATAGGCCAACATCTACATGCAGCTTGAACGTGTAGAGTTATGCTCCATTTATATTTAAAAAATGGCGTATAGCACCTATTTTACAAAGAAAGCAGTGTTAAAATAATTCTTATAAATAGTGTTAAGTAGTTCTTTAAAACTAATAAAAAAACCCGGTAAAAATATAGGCCTTAGCGTATTCCTGACAAAGCAAAACAAAAAACTATAAATAAATCATAAAATAATCGAAAATCGATATATCATGGCGTTTCGATGCTAGGCTGCGTATGCTAGGCTGCGATGCTAGGATGCGTATAAGCATCTTAATAAATGTTATTATATTTTATTCGTTTTACATTATTATTATTATTTAAAACTACAAAATCTACAATTAGACGGTCTACTGACTGATTGGCGACCTAGAGAGCTGGCATCTGATTGGTGGCTCGGCGATCTGCGAAAGTCTTTCTCGTTGGCCTCGCTCATAATCTGGATGGCTCTAACATACGTACAATTTTTAGTTCAGATGGATTTTGTTTGTGACGTAATCGTCAAGTTTCGTGAATCGGACTGTATTAACAATAATTTCCTTGCAATTAATGTAACTAAATGTTCTTTAATATCATTCGCTAATCGACATAGAACATCTTTTGAAACGAATAAGAACATAGTCCAAAATATGTCATTTTGGGAAAGAATCCCAAATGATTTATATAAAAAATTTAATGTTCTTACAGTGAAACAACTATTTGTGTATTCTTCATGTTTACATCTGTATAAAATAAACGAACTTACTTATTATTTTCATAATCATAACACTAGAATTTCTAATTGTACTAATATAATTCTACCTAAAATTAAATCTGATTTGTATTCCAGACACTCATCTATTGTTTCCTTGAAATTTGCTATTAAGTCTAGATTTAATTTTATTAATTTGATTTTAAAACATTCATCGGGAATTACTGGAATAGTATATAGTAGCCCAACATATAGTAGACCCGGTTGGATCACGCAAAGCATCCCGATTCATTTTCGAGTGTTCTTTCTAATCCTCCACACCTCTCTCATCCTTTCTCCGTGGATTCTCTTTCTCTCCTCCGTCCACTTTGTTCCTGATCTCCTCGAAACTTCGCTCTGTAATGCAATGTTCCACATATGTATTTTGTGTCTGTACGTTCTTCTATCCTCAATCTCTGTCGGACCCATTTATGCCTTTCCCAGATCAGCTCTGACTTGTGCGATCCATGGTACTGTTGACTTGACTCCTTATATGTACGTAAGAATTCTGTTGGTGAGTGTTGTCGGTGGGAGTCTACTGATATGTCCATAGAATTTCAACCTTCTTTTTCTTATGTCCTCCGCTACGTTGGACATTCTCTCTGTGGTCTTTCTAGAACTAAACATCACTATTTTCAACAAAATCTAAAAGTTTATTTTGAACACCACTCTTAATACTAAAATATCTAATAGCTACTGCAAAAAGTTTTTGGTTTCCTTTATTTGAGGCATCACACAAAATTGAAAATAGTTGGGACGATTCTGTACCAGCGCCCATTTCTTCCAACACTTTCTCGACACTTTTAGGTCCCAAACAATTTTCGATAATTGCTTCGGCTTTTGTTCTACCGCAATCAACTTCTTTTGCCAAATGAGAGTCGCGATAAACGTGAGAATTAAGTTTAATGCCACAATCGGTACTCAAATAACTATGATGGTGGTTTACGGCGTGATAAATTTGAGCTACTTCAATTATAGTAACGTAATTTTCTTCGGCTGATTGTTTTTTTGGAAAAATGCTGTTAGCAATTTATTTTTGGATAATGTACTGACGGCACTGGAACGTCCTTTACTATTCAAATGAGTCTTTAAAGATTTTTCTCCGTCATGTTTAACAGTAAACCTTATATTACATATGCTACATTTAGCTATAAACTGGTCTATTTTAACTAGCCAATTTTTATACTGCGGATTTTGTTTCCAAGAATCTTGAAAATGTGTTGCGTACCTGGCTTTTTTAGTTTTTAAAATGCCTTCAGATGACGAAGTACTTGGATTATTATCACTGTCTCTTCTCTTATTACTCTCGCTCATGGCAACTTGTAACTTGTCAAACTGAAAACTGTTTAAAAAAGCACTTCAACTAGCTTAAAACAACTTGCAGTAACTTTAATAATAAGTAAATCGACGCAAAAACAACGGACAGCAGCAATATTGAATAATCGACAATACGCATAAACTCGCAATAACTGCAATCTGCGTCTTCGTCGAAACTCGAAACAGACCGGCGCTTAACGGGTGCGTGGTTGCCGAATCTTAACTTTTTTTTTTATGGTATAAGAATTATATTATTTTAGTTTTATGTTTTAATTAAAAGCGATTTTACCCGGAGAAAATACCTAGTAACCCGGAGCCCGGAGACGACATGCAAAAACCCGGCCTCTCTGGGTGAAACCCGGAGAGGTGGCAACCCAAGTGTCTTGCCGTATGCCGTCTTCATCTTCTGCAATCGAGTCTTCTGTGCTATCTTCTCTCCTTTTATGGGTTCGAGGATCTCGCCCAGGTATTTGAAGTGAGTGACCCTATTTATTTTGCCGTATTTGGTGTTCAAATTTTGGACATTTAATTTTGAGCAGAAGAATTCGGTTTTTTGAAAGGATATTTGTAGGCCGACTTTCTCTGCAGATTCCTTGAGGACTTCGATCTGTTTGGTTGCCCTTATTTCATTGTCTGCGACTATGGCTAGGTCGTCCGCGAAGGCTAGGCATGATATTTCTATGTTGTTTTTAGTTCGTCCGAGTCGTATTGGTTTCCAGTGTCCTTGATTTTTTAGTTCCTTTTCCCATTCCCTTATGACTTTATCCAGGACTAGGTTGAAGAGGAGTGGGGATCATCTCCTTGGCGTACTCCGGTTTTAATCAAGAAGGGTTCGGAAATTTCTCCCATAAATTTCACTTTAGAGATTGTGTCTGTCAGCATATATGTATATAAGTATATGCTTTTTGGTTATATATTTATATTTACAATTGTAATGCTGATATGTTTTACATTAGGATAATGTATATATTTTAATATGATCACATTGTAATGTAATGTAATCAGTTGTAAATGATTATGTTGATGAATATGTTATTTTACTCCAACTCTCAACACAAGTTTACTTTATGAGAGTTGGCTTCATAACAATATAATTATAGGAGAATTTTTAATTGTAATTTGAAGTGTAATTATTGTAAATTGTTGCATTGAATATCATAAAGTTGTTATGGGCGAAATAAATGTATTATGTTATTATATTAAATGTATTATATATTGGGACAGAACACTTATAACCAATAGGACAATTTCGCACAACAGGCCAGATATCACCATGTATAACAAACAACAAAATAAATTATTCCTGATAGAAGTGTCAATTCCAGATTCCAGTAACTTACAAACAGTCCTGGATTATAAAATACATAAATACTTGGAACTGGCAGTCGAAATTAAACAACAGTGGGATGTTGACACAATGAGTGTGGTTCCTGTCATTATATTTTATTACACCCGAATAACATTTTCATTGAACTTCAAAAGGCCATTATCTTAAGTATCTGCAACATCGTCAGAAAGTTTCTTGGAAATATCTGTTAATTCATCAAACTGTATGTTTTTTTATAAATATAGCTCGTAATAACCAAACAACGTCGAGGCCAGCGCCAAGCTGAGATTAAATTCAATAAAAAATAATAAAATATTATCTGGCCTTATCGTTTTGTGGTGCTGTTCGATTATCCAGCCTCTAGACTGTCCCTTAGTTCTGTGTCCAGAACGCGGAGGTCCTAAAAGGTCTGTAGTCTACATTGACCAGGTTTTGCAATAAGTGGATCTTAAAAGACCCGGTTCTATAATGACCGGGCCCTAAAATGACCGGGTTCTATATCGACCGAGCCCTAAAACCCCCTCTAATGGAAGGATTCAGCGTAAAGACGCCTGTTCAGGTCGAGGAGTGATGGTCGATCTTGGCCATCGTACCGGTAATACAGGTGCGCTCTTAAGTAAGACTCGCGCAAAACAATCTTACCTATAGGGGCCGATAATTTGTAAACAAGAGACCCTGTTCGACTTCTTTCTCTCTCCAAATATGAATAAATGGCTCTCTGGAAATCATTTCCGTCCAACGAAGAGATCATCGCCGAAATAGAGGACTATTTTGCATGGGTTCGATAACTCGTACTTTTCAAAAGGTATAAATAATGTTGGAAAATCTGTGGGCGAAGTGTATCGAGCTAAAAGGAGCCTACGTTGACAAATAATTCGATTTTCGATCAGAATGAAACAACATTTTATTTTAAAAGTATCTGACCTGCGTATTTAAAAATCAGGGAAAATTTTTCGAAAATGCCAAAACCAACAAAAGCAAATTTTATGTTTAAATAACAGTCACGCATTGTCATTCGGTGATGAATTTTGAAACGGCTTAGTCAACCAATTTACTAGAATAAGCTTCTTGAATCCATAAAACTATTTCGCACAACACCTGTCGAAGACAAAATCGTCTTAGGATTATATATCAAGAGAGACTGTATTCAGTCGGCAACTTCCAATTTACGAAACAAATTTCCTTTTGTCCCGAATTATGTATTCTTATTTAATACCCTCGTCAAAGGTGCTGAAGCTGGTTAAGATGACAAAACAGGTTATACGCCAGCTAATTTGATATTCACACCGAATACTCGCTTTATATTAAATAAATATAACTAAATGTTCTTAGACATTATGACAGTATAACGTCCTCAACTGAGTTCTCTCTCTTTTTTGAGTTATTTTAATATTCATTTAAGGACAAACTTAATCTTCGAAGTAATATCCCTCATATTATACAGACGTTTACCTGTTTTCAAGAACTGTCGAATTTCAAATCGAAAAAAGCTTGATAAAGTCCTTGAGGTTTTTCTCGACTTCCTCAGTGATTATGAAGCGGTTATCAACCAGGTGATATTGCAGCAATCATAAGACATAAAAATCCGAAGGGGTTAAATCTGGAGAATACATCAGGTGTTTTAATATCGCCCAGTTCAACTCTGTCCAAGTCCAAGCCCTTCTCTTTTTGCTAATATAAGGGTTTTTTTCCTCCACATCGCCACTAATACGAATCAGTTGCTGCGGAAAACTGTCGACAGCGACCTAAAAGCTTAGAATATTATATAATACAAAATTTGGATATTCTCCTAAATGACCAGGTAAACTTAAATGATTCCTCATTATTGAACTAATATTGCACCTCTAAAAATTAAACTTGGAATTCCAGACCATTATCATTTATACTATACAGGGTGTTTTCAAAGTTGAGTCATTTGTTTTAACAAATGTAAGTTGCAAAACAAGTAATTTTACCAAAAATCATGTATATAAAAGTTGCAAAATAATGAAGTCATTCAAAATTTTAAAACTTTTTTATATTTTCGACCACTGTGTTGTAGAACTCGCAACGAGAAGCCAATTTAGCAAATATTATTAATCATTTAGCAAAAACAAAAATGTTATACGTTACAAAAATTAATTCTTCTATTGGAACCTTTGGTGTGAAACACTAAACTTGAAGATCCCTCAGGGGTTCAGAGTGGAAGTCCTGGTTCTTCCTCTGAATACGGGTTTGACGTCCCCGAGGTACCCTAGTCATGTTGTGATTGTCCTGTAAATGTCCCTGATCGTTTGATTTCCCCTTAAGCCAAACTGTAGCGCGACCCGTGGTGAGGGCTGAATGGCAGCTGAGGGTATCAGCTGTTGTAAACGGGGCCTCCAAAGTACCTCCCGTCCCTTTGGAGTATTTAGGGTTTCTGCAATAAGGAGCACTGTTGCAGTCGACCTCCTTTCTTCCAATCTCGTGGGAACTATATGTCCTTTAACAATTCATCTTACCCCCTATTATCAGGGTCGAAAAGACCCCGGATTGCGTCTCCAGTAGAGAATAATAATAAATGTTCTGATTTTGACAAATACTTTATAATTAAAAGCTGCGAAGGATCGCTAAAAAATGTTTCACCATTTATCATTCATAAAGTCATTTTGGGAAATGTAGGTGACATAGAATCTATTAAAAAACTAAGAGACGGTACGTTACTAGCAGTTGTTTCAAATGCTAAACAGGCCAAGAGTATACTGGATCTCAAAAAAGTGCACACATTTGATGTTGTGGTTGAGCCGCACAAATCCTTGAATTATTGTAAAGGAGTAATCTCGAGCACTGACCTCCTAAATTGCGAAGAGTCGGAAATTCTGGAAAATTTGAAGCAGCATGGAGTTGAGGCTGTCAAAAGAATCACCACAAAAAAAGAAGGTACAATCTCTCCAACCAGCAGTTTAATATTAACATTTAGAAAACCTGCTTTACCTGACAGAATTAAGGCTGGCTACCTATCATTAAGAGTCAGACAGTACGTTCCTAACCCTATGAGATGTTTCCAGTGCCAAAGATTCGGTCACATATCATCGGATTGTTCATTTTCCCCAGTATGCCCTTCCTGTGGCGGTGCCGTACATGATGGTTCTCAGTGCTCACTTGCCCCAATTTGCCCCAACTGTAATGGCGATCATTCCCCTAGGTACAGAGGTTGCATCGTATTCAAAGAAGAATACCAAATCCAGAGAATAAAAGTATCGGAAAAAATCCCTTATTTTGTCGCGAAGGCTAAGGTCAAAAGCACCTTCCCCTCCAGTACCTCCAGTTTTGCAACTGTCGTAAGTCGTAGTAAAACCATGGTGTCTACTGCTACGCAATGTGAAATCAACATTAACCAGTGCCCTTCTAAAGCACTTGATAAGGCGCCACTCACTACACCTCGTGACCCCCTTCCTCCTTCCTCCCCCTCTATTCCTCCATCCTCCCTCCCTGTCAATCTCCCCTCGCCCACTCCTCCTACTGCATCCAAAGCTCCCCCACTCGTCGTCCCCAAGCCCACCCTCCCTCCTCCTCCTTCTTCCCTTTCTCTCTCCACTACACAAACTCCCTCAAATTCCCTTCCCACCCATCATCCAAAAATACCCTCAAATAAAACAGCTCACAAAAACCCGAGATCTCTATCCCAGTCCTCTAACAAATCCTCTTCCACTGAGGACATGGATCTAGACTGCTCGTCAAAACCAAAGTCAAAAGAGAGCAAACCAACTTCTCGACGACCTAACATTAGAAGGTAGTACTTACTCCTTTTATAGGTGTCACCAGGCTTATCTAACCTCCTAAAATTCACATTCAATCCAACCATAATTCAATGGAATATTAATGGCTTCAACAAAAAGTTCGAAGAATTGAAGTTAATCGCCTCAAGTTATAAGCCTGCCATTATTCTTTTACAAGAAACAAATTTTAACGATTCTTCCTGCCCTAGTTTTAAGAACTATAACATTATAAGAAAAGACAGGGAACAAGCCCTGCGATCTTCAGGAGGTGTAGCTATTCTGGTACACGAGTCCCTAGACTATTCCACTATCCAAATTGATTCCGGTGTAGAAGTCATAGCAATTTCCACTCACTTTGTCAAGAAAGTATCCATCTGCAACGTTTATATCCCTCCTTCCACGCCATTTTCTCTACAGGATCTCAACAATATCCTTTCAAAACTCCCTCCCCCCTTCATAATGTGCGGAGACTTTAACTCCCATAATGTAATGTGGGGTTCCTCTAGAACAGATAGCAGAGGATTAATCCTTCAGGACTTCCTAATCTCAAACAACATTTCCCTCCTAAATCCTCCAGTCCATACCCATGCATGCCTAGCTTCTTTAACCTTTTCATCCTTAGACCTTTCCCTCTGTTCTCCTGACCTTTTCACTACCCTACAGTGGGATATCATGGAAGATCTACACGGAAGTGATCACTTCCCAATCAGAATCTCCTCTATAGGCTGGCATCAACCTAAATTGCCTAGAAAAACTTTTAATCTATCCAAAGCAGATTGGACCAAATTTCGAGACTCGTACATCCTTCCAAACTTAACGTTTGCCGATGAGGACACAGCCCTTGATACCTTTGTCCATTCAATCATTGCTGCAGCAGATTCCAGCATTCCTCACTGTAATATCCAACACCACAAACCCCCAGTCCCCTGGTGGAACGATGACTGTAGAATGGTGATCAGGGAAAGAAAATCGGCACTGAATCGCTTCAAACACTGTCCTACTTTGGAAAATATTATCATCTTCAAAAGATGCCGAGCAAAAGCTCGTAGGACGATTTTAAACGCAAAGCGATCTTCCTGGGCTGAATACATCAAATCTATAAATTCGTCTCTCAGCAGTGGGGAATTTTGGCAAAAAATCAAAAGGTTTCGAGGTAGTCCTCTTCAGTCAATACAGGGCCTAATTAGTGATGATCAATGGATCTCCAATAGGGTTGATATTGCGAACTGTTTTGCGAATTTTTTCTCCAATGTATCTGGCGACAATAACCTTAGCACTTCCCAGCTAAATCAGAGATCTTCCCAATCAGTAAACTTCGACGTTGACGATTCTCCCCTCCAGCACTACAACCTCCCTTTTAGCTTTGATGAACTCTTAAATTCTCTCTCTAGAAGCAGAAATAGTGCCCCGGGGCCTGACTTAATCCTAATTCCCATGATCCGCAATCTCCCTCAAGCGGCTCTAGACAATTTGCTGGATCTTTATAACGGCTACTGGAGAACAGGCACGTACCCATCTGCCTGGAAGAAATCTATCATGATTCCAATACATAAACATGGCAAACCTCGTTCCTCACCTGGTAGTTACCGTCCAATCTCGCTGACTGACCATCTGGGCAAGATCTTTGAAAGAATGGTAAATACTCGCCTTGCCTGGTACATTGAATCTCACAATCTATTAGATCCTTATCAACTGGGATTCAGGCAATCGAGATCTACCATTGATCATCTCACGGGCTTCCATAATGATGTTTGTACTTCATTCCAAAGGAAAAACCATTTAGTTGCTGCTTTCTTAGACATTTCCAATGCTTTTGATATGGTATGGCGGCCCACCATCCTGAACACTTTACATCAGTGGGGCCTCAGAGGCCGGTTACCTAAATTCATATCAAACTTCCTCTCTGATAGACTTTTTAATGTCAGGATTGATGGTCATCTATCTGATCCACTCCCCTTACTAAATGGAGTCCCTCAGGGTTCAGTGCTGAGCCCTACCCTTTTTAATATAGCCATGAACAACATTCAAAGATACCTTAGCCCTACGATCACTCACAGATTATACGCAGATGACATACTACTATATTACCAGTCTCCCAATCCAAGAGTCTGCGAAAGAATCCTCCAATCTAACTTGAACTCACTGGAAAAATGGACCAAAGCCACAGGTCTCTCTTTGTCGTCCACAAAATCCGCTATTGTGCATTTTTGCAGAAGACAAAAATGTTCCCGTCTGCATTCAATAACTCTTCAAAACAAGACTTTACCAACAGTTTCGTCTCACAAGTTTCTCGGACTCACCTTCGATTACAGACTATCATGGAAAGATCACATCCAATCTCTGAAGGCTAAATGTACTCGCGACTTGGGAATATTAAAGATGCTTTCAAACCACAACTGGGGTTCGGATCATCTCTGCCTTCTTAAATTATATAAAGCAATTATTAGATCCAAACTGGACTATGGCAGCATAATTTTTGCTACGGCTCCCAAATCTTATCTGCGCTCACTGGATGTCATCCAGAATACATCACTAAGACTTATAACTGGAGCTTTTATCACCAGCCCAACTCCCAGTTTACATAGCATTATGAGTTTAGAGCCCCTATCCATCAGGAGGAAGTATCTACTCTTAAAGTATGCTACGGATCTCTGGCAGAGACCATTCATTCCTGGACATCAGTCATTCTTCCATCCTCCCCCAATACCCCCAATAGCCTCCACTCATAACCTAACCCTAGACCTCAGACGCATCTTCCAGCAACTATCTGAAGAGTCCAACACCCAATTGCAAGTTCCTCTCCCAATCAGCACTACTTCTACTCCTCCGTGGTTATTACATCCCATCCAGGTTGATTTTTCCTTACTAAAATATGATAAAGAATCTACGTGCTCTTCTGTCTACAAATCCAGTATAAACAACATTATCCAGTCCAAATCTCCATGCCAAACAATTTATACAGATGGATCTAAGTCAGACCATGGAGTCGGTTGTGGCTTTGTTCATGACAGATCCTCCTCAGGCTTTAAGTTGCCCGCCACAACAAGTGTACTAACCGCTGAGCTAGTGGCCATTGAAAGATCCCTCAGCTATATCAAGTTAAATCCCGCAAATTGCTGGATCATATTCTCAGATTCTAAGAATGCACTATCCATGATCCAAAATCGCATCATTTCCCATCCAGTTATAGTGCTAATTATGGATCTTATAGAAGATATTATAGCACATGATTCTTCTCTTCTCTTCGTTTGGTGTCCCGGTCACAAGGCCATCAAAGGTAATGAGGAAGCAGATTTACTTGCAAAATACTCCATTCAGCATGGTCAACCTTATATGCGCTGCTTCTATCCAAAAGACCATCTCTCATCGGTGAAATCCTTCTCGCAATCTTTAATGCAATCCTACTGGGATGATCCACAGAAAGTCAATAAGCTGAGATATATTAAACCATTATTCTCCCAACCTCCACCAGAACATCTGGTAAGTAGGAAAATTACAGTAAAATGGATGAGACTCATGATTGGTCACTGCAGATTTACACATGAATATCTACTAAAACGAGAAGGTCCCCCGCTCTGCGAATTTTGCAACGATCCCCTATCCGTCAAGCACATTCTTACCGAATGCACGGCATTATACCCTCTCAGATCCTTTTTTGACCTCAATCAGGACCTTTCTCGAAACCTTTGCTCAGACAACATATCTAACACCTTAGCTTATCTGAAAGAAATTAACTATCTCACTAAAATCTAGTCACTGCTAGCGACATTTCATTCTAGTGTGAGTTATTTGCAGCAAAATCAAACTTATCAACACATCTGTGATAGCTTATCCTGCGACGAAACCCATCTGTGATAGAAGCCATCTGTGATAGAACCGATCTGTGATACTAATAACCTGTGATATATATTAATCCATTCAATGTCTGTCTTTTAAGTGAGTTCCATATTCATAAGTTAAAGTTCCTGGTCGCTAAATGATCTTGATATCGATGCGACCTAAACTTGAAAATTCTCTCTCTCTCACTAAACTTGAAGAGATTTACCACTAAACACAAAATCACTTTTTTTGAACTGCTCGACGCACGTTTCGCTAACCATGTTAACATCATCAGGAGATGATTTAATGTAATTCCAAAACTAAACTATGTTCTATTTATATAAAAAGCCTTACCTAACTAAACGTGTAAAAATAATGAACCGTGAAGTTTACTAAGCCTAACTTTAATAATCGGAAAAAGTTGACTGAACGGGATAGGTCCTTTATGTCGGTTCATGATTTTCTTACATCTTTCTATATGAATGCTTTCACATGCATCCAAAGCCCTATTATTATTAACACTTTTAATTAGTCTTAAATTACTAATATCTATACTGTGGTCGTGTTCGATTGCATGTTGGGCAACACAAGAGTTTTCATTTGTCCCATATCTAATGTGGGCAATATGTTCTTTATATTTTGTTAATATGGATCTTTTTGTTTGCCCAATATACCTTTGATCACAGTCTTGACAACTAATTTCGTAAATCCTCGACCTTTCATGTTGCTCTACTTTATCTTTTGGATTACCCAGAACTTATCTTAATTTATTATATGGTTTGTACACAACCGTAATATCCACTTTTTAGAAACATTTAGGTGTGGATGTGTGTGGGCGTGTATGTGTATATGTGAGTGTATGTAAGTGTGTGTGTGTAGGGTACGAAATAAGACGGACAGAAGAATTAAAGGAAAACACCCATCCGAGCCCTGGAATCGAACCAGCTACCTTTGAATTGCCAGGCAGGCGACTAACCCACCAGACCACCGCGGCCGTCAGACACAGGTGCCACTGGGAATAATTTATACCTTGAACTTAAAAGAATAAAAGAATAAAAGAAAATAACTTATTTTCTTCTCTATAGTTTTATTATTGTAAAAAGAATATGGCTTTACTTCTTACTTGTTGTGGAATTTGTACCAGCATTTGATGTGTAAACCTAGAGGCACTCCGCAATTGGTATCTTTAGATGGTGGTTTCCCATATTATTGTAAATAGGATATCATGCCCTGCGAAACTCGCAGTAGGTCCAGTTATTACTTTTTTTTTCACACTTTCTTTTGATTAGCCAAGCATTTTGGCAAGATGCATCCAGCCCGAAACCAAAAAGTGAAAACCAACATTTTTTCCTCGTAAACCTACCCTCATGGAATCGACATTCTCATCGAAGCGGTATACGCCAGTCAACTTGTATTTTTGTCCGTGATAATTAGAGGCCACATTGACGACACTATTATCATGCCACTTAGCTGCAATTATTGCTTATGAGGCATTGTAAACAAGCTCACCCTTAGGTTTCTTTTTCATCTTTTTATTATTCATAAGGTTACTGTTTTCCAGGCGGTTTTCTCTGATAGTTCCGGTTCCTCCAATATTGTTCTTGTGTAAATATTTCAGCAAAGACAAGCCAGTAAAAAAATTGTCAAAATACAGTTTGTATGGACCACGATTCTTTGGTAACCTGGAGTGTAGCTCCAAACTCACAAAACACCTAAACTATAATGTTGCTTCAGAGTCGGACCAATTACACCTTGATACAATTCGCAGTTGACGAAGTACCCATACCGTGTAGACCCTGACCAAAGTTGGTAACCAAACCTGATGGGCTTCCCGTAGATATGTTACTTTGTACTATGTCTCCCAAAATACGGCACAATGATTTTGTCAATTGAAATATGTAATGATACTCCTTTTTCGAAATTGGCGGTAAACTTTTGAATGAGCATATCAAAGTATCTACGATCTTTAGCAAATTTATCATTTTGCGGTAATGCAGTACTATGTATAAATGTAAATACTTTTGTATTTCAAAGAATCGATTCCGTCTCATGTCAGAAGATACAAATTCATTATGAGTATCCGCCCTTTTTGTCCCATAACATCCTCATATATTTGGGCGTCAAATATCCGGTCAGTAATAATGTTGCCATATACACCCTAATTTCTTCAGGTGTAAGATTGAAGGTGTGATTTCTCTGTAGGGCATAGGAATTGCTCATATCTGATATAAATTTTACTATATCTTCACTGAGTAATAATTCGAAACACTCGGTGACACCCAGTTCCTCTTCGAAGGTGCCTAGAATATCTTCATCACCTTCCACACAAGAAAAAACACCTTCCCACAAGAAAAAACAAGAGATGTATTATTCGTCCATTTGTTTACTGTAAATTCCTTGTTCTTTTTTTTCCTTCGAGGCGGTTCTTGAATTTCATTCTGTTCTTCTTCTATTTGCTCTTCTCTATTATCTTCTTCATTGTTGGTATCAGTAGGTCTAGCCTGCACTTCGACTTCTGAACGTAACATTCTACTCGGAAACTTTTCGTCCCCACTGTCTTCATCAATGACGTCAGCTTCTAATGCATCAACCACATCGTTCAACGCCAACCTAAAACAAAAAAAAACTATCACGCGCGCAGCTCAAACAACAATTTAGTTATAATAATGCCCAGTGTCACTTGCAGGTGACACGTGTTATTTAGACCGCTATTATGAATACAAAAACAATTATTGTTTCAATAAAATTATTCACATTACAAGTTTGATTATGGAACAACAATTTGCAATACTAACTATTAGAGTACTTACCCTTTTGACATTTTCACAATAATATAAAGTCAATAAAACACTCCCATGCAAGAAAATGAAGAAACCGTTTGAAACAAATGAATTATTTTGACAAATGACATATGGGTCAGTGTTGCCAAAATAAAATTATAAATACTACTATATGTTGACTTTTTAGTAGTAGCATAATTTTCATTTAAATATATCATTTAACATCTTAAATTAAATCGCCAATCTCTGTCACCCAGAGGTGACACTGGGAATCGACGGGTTTAAATAAAAAAATTTAAATGGACTTTCAATATTGTTGGTTAAAGTAAAATACTTCCACCTATTGTATATAACAGAAACAAGAGCTAGTACAATTTTTTCTTTATCATATTCGTTTTTCTCGGGCTAAAATTAGTATGGCTGGACTCGTGAAGTGAAGGAAACATTGTAGGATAGCGTTATGGCTAGTTCTGATCTTTTAATAGTGATAATACCTTTGAGAACCTACAGCTTTTGCAAAGAGCGTTTAATAATTCGTATTATTAAAATCAAAATTTGATTATTTACTATTTATAATTTCATAAGTCTATAACTTCCAAACGAATAAACATACTACTTTAGTATTATTGATTGATTTGTCCGTTACTTTGCGATAGTTCATTTTTTAAAATCGAATAAAACAATTTTATACTTTGTTATCTATCACGTTTATTTTTAAATTTGTGTGACTATAGTTTCGTTAAACGTTACATTCACTACTTTAAAACCCAGGTATTACAGCTGTTTATTCTATGTACCTAATTTTATACTTTTAATTTATACATAATTTATTTATTATTTATTTATATATAATTAATTTAATTTTATACTACAGATCTCCGAAATTCCCCACTATTTAAAATATTGTAAAAAATTAACCCCAATAAAAGTGTAAAATTAGGTACATAGGATATATATTATATATATATATATATATATATATATATATATATATATATATATATATAGGTATAGGAGGTAGACAATCCTCTGCTAGCTTTGCTGGTACAACCGGACTTTCGGATTCTGGGGCGTCCGGGCTTAAACGCAAAATCTTTCAGAGGGAGTCGGAGACCTCTGGCCAACGTCTGAAATCGAAAATAAAAACTTTCTTTGGAACGGTAAATATCAATTCTCTCCTGCGTCCAGGAAAACTACACGAATTGGGGCGAACATTAAATCAGCAAAAAATCCAAATTTTAGCTTTACAAGAAACCAGATTAATAGATGATAACACCTTGGAATTCGGCAACTACAGACTTTTTAAAAGTAAAACGGACAAAAGAATACTCAAAAATACACCACATCTCAGTGTTGCTTTCGCTGTCTCAAGAAACATTCTTGGTTCTATAACAAATGTCCAGCCAGTAAATAATCGACTTATGACACTATCCCTCAAGTGTGCTAACAAAAACTATACATTAATCAATGCACACCTCCCAGTTAACGAAGAAAATAAATCTAATCCTGAAAAAGTAAATAAGTCCTGGGAAATTCTGGAAAAGACTATCTCTAAAATTCCCTCTAACCATGTAAAAATCCTATTGGGTGATTTCAACGCCCAACTAGCGAAAGAAAAAAAGTACAGGAAAACAGTCGGCAGTTTTCCCGCTCATAAATGGACTAACCATAATGGTAGAAGATTGGTTGAACTATGTTCGCAGTTTAATCTAAAAATAATGTCAACCCATTTTAAGAAGAAAATAACAAAACAAAAGACCTGGAGGTGCCCAAACACGTACATGGGTGAATTTTAAATTGACCATGTTGCCATTTCGTACCCCAATTATAAAGAGATTTTGAATGTTCAAGTCAGGAAAGGAGCAAATATAGACACGGATCACTGCTTGACTAGAATCAAACTTAGCTTAAAACCTCAAAAACTTATTCAAAAGGGGTTGCTAATACCAAAGTTTGACCCAACGAAAATAAAACCAGCCCTAACAGAAGAGCTTGATAAACAACCTGCACAGAACTGGCAAGAATTAAAACAAAAAATTATTAAAACATCCTTAAAGTTGGTCCCTTTACAAAAACGTAGAAAACATCCGTGGTGCGATGAAGTTTGCGAGCAAGCAGTATTAAGCCGAAGTAAAGCATTCCAAGATTGGAACAGTCAAAAAACAGCAATAAACTATAACATCTTTTTGGAAGTAAGAAAAGAAACATCGAAGCTAATTAGACAAACTAAAAGAAAATATGAAAACAATCAACGTAATGAAATAGAAAAAGATTTCCAAAAAAATAACACCCGAAACTTTTACAAAACTTTTAAAACTAAATTAACAGGCTATCAACCACAGAGCCTATGCTTTCAAAAGGAAAACGGACAACTAGCTCTAAATAACCAAG
Source organism: Cosmopolites sordidus (assembly GCA_031761425.1). Lineage (NCBI taxonomy): Eukaryota > Metazoa > Arthropoda > Insecta > Coleoptera > Curculionidae > Cosmopolites > Cosmopolites sordidus. The sequence goes on along the minus strand of JARFXV010001080.1, from coordinate 269,945 downwards.
ACAATTGCAAAGAACTTGCGAAATATTTTGAACAAATACTAAACTGTCCTGAGCCCTTAAACAAATTACCAATACTAAACCCAAAACAAACAAACCCAGATTCATTACCACCGAATGAAGAGGAAATACTTAGGCAAATCAAGCGGCTTAAAAATAACAAAGCTTCTGGTGAAGATGGAATCACTGCTGAACTTTTGAAATCCGCTGGTCCACGTACAATCAAGGAAATAACCAAAATTCTACAAGAAGTTTGGCGAACCGAACGGATTCCGGAAGACTGGAAAGATGCTCTAATCCATCCACTACATAAGAAAGGAGATAGAACGGATATAAACAACTATAGAGGAATATCTCTTCTCCCAGTTTGTTACAAGATTCTATCTCAATGTCTACTAGACAGAGCACAGGGACAGTTAGAACCGAACATTGGTGAATATCAGGCAGATTTTCGACCGGGCAGATCCCGCCCTGAACAGATCCTGAACCTAAAGTTGATTCTAAGACATCAAAAACTGTACAATAAAAATCTCGTCTATACATTTGTGGATTTAAAAAAAGCATATGATTCTATTGACCGCGAATCTTTATTCCGAATCTTGAAAGAACAAGGACTAGATCTGAAAACGCTGGCAATTATTAAAGCAACGTTAACTAACACGAGGTCAAAAGTTAAATTCATGGGTGACATCTCAGAACCCTTCGAAATTAAAACTGGTGTGAGACAAGGGGATGGACTCTCGCTACTCTTATTTAACTGTGTTCTAGAAAAAGTAATACAGGAGTGGCGTGAAAAAAAAGTCGGCATTGAATATTGACCAGCCCATTAAACTGGGGAGAACCAACATCAAAATTGATTGTTTGGCATTTGCTGATGATCTAGCAATTTTAGCTCAAGATGTATTAACGGCTCAAAAGCAGATTGAAATCCTAAAAGAAACAGCAAAAAAGGTAGGACTCCAAATATCCTTTGAAAAGACACAATACATGACCTGCAACAGACTAAGAACACCATTTCTAAAAACAAAATATGGTAACATCAGACGAGTCTCTCAATTCAAATATTTGGGTGAAATAATCATGGAAAATGGGTTGGAAAAAGCGGCCAATAAGGGTAGATGTCAAAAAATGGAAACGGCATTGAGACTTACACAAAATATTTACAACAAAAAATGCCTATCTAAAAACACAAAACTGAGACATTACAACACGGTTATTAAGCCAGAATGTCTATATGCTGCAGAAACGCTCATTTTGAATAGAAAGAGGAACATCGAGGACATTGAAAAGAAGGAAAGAAAAATCATAAGAAAAATCCCAGGCCCCAAACAAATAAATAGCACAACATACCGACTTCGAGAAAACCAAGAAATCAAACAATACACAGATATACATAGCGATATGAGAAAAAGAAGACTTAAGTTTTACGGACACATCAAACGCATGAATCCGAGTAGGCTAACTAGACAAATAGTCGAATTTTATGAAAATAGGAGTAAAGCTAAAGTAGAAATAATTAAATGGATTGCGGCAATTAAAGAGGACCTAAGATCAGCAAATATTACACAAAGTGAAATTCAGGATAGAGGTTGTTTCAGACACAAGGTTAACGTTTGGAAGGTTGGCCAGAGAGAAAAATATAGGAAGACTGGAACAACTTGGTCTGACGAAAGGGAAAAAGCTCATAGCGAAAGAATGAAATTAGTATGGGCTCAAAGGAAGGCTAACAACAACAAACGCCTCTAATTGTACTTCGCGTGGTCCACCAGGGCCCATACGTGAATAATAATAATAATATATATATATATAAATACATTTTTAGTTTAGTTTTGAAAACGGGGGGAGAGGACCCTCCGAAACGTTAACGTTAAAAGTTTGTAAAAATTTATATAACATTTTTATATCTTTAAAATTTTGTTCGTTAGGCACCTTTATTACAAAAAAGAATCACTGAGAAATTTTTCTCCGTTTGGTTTTTTTGTTTCACTGGTTAGATTCTTTCTTTACATAAGAACACGTATTTTTGATATTTTTTGAGTTTTAGATAGTGGCGAAAAACCCAAATAAAGGAAAACAAAATAGATAAACAGCTGTAATACCTTAGTTTTAAAGTAGTGTTTGAGGATGTAAAATCGTTTTACGAAACTGTAGTCGCACAAATTTAAAATAAAGTGATAAATAAATAGTGTAAAATTGTTTTATTCGATTTACCACTTTAATGTTTTTTTTTTAATCTTATAATTATGTTTCCCAAATTTTGAAGATGACGATACGGAACTCTCTGTATAATGCGGTTCAAGATATATCGTTGACCGAATGGCTGCCATAAACTGTTATCAACCCCTGCCGTAACGAAACCCGGCAATGTTGCTAAAAACGTAAACAGGGCTGGGCCTAATAAAATAACGTAAAAGAATAAAATTAATTTTATATCTGCTTTAGTGCCAAAGCCCCAGCGAACAAGGGAAAAGGAATTAAAATTTTACATGCTGGTTCCAAAAATGGATGGGCTCCAAATTGTTTACAGTTGTCTTCCAAAAATATTAAACATTCATCTTTAGACTACCACAGGAGAACTTTTTGAAGATTTGTTTATAAATATCATTTTGCTCAATGTGCCTAAGGAAAGCGTAAATATAATAGACAATGCCAGTTATCATAATCGCCAAAAAATAAACTTCTTAATGCAAATAACACTAAATTGGAAATCCAGAACTATATATTAAAAAACGATATATACTTCGAAAATACATATAATAAATGTGATCTAGAAATATGAAAGACATTTAATATTAAAATGGAATATAGATGTGATACTATTGCTGCCGATATAGGACATACGATTTTACGCCTTCCCCCGTATTACTGTATTTAAGACTCTAAGTGCAAGTTCAGCAAGATTTATTAGGAAGGTTGTATGTAGTATTCCCAAAGAAATTTGGATAAATTCGATTAACCATGTTATGAAAATAGAAGATTTATTATTAGATATAATTATCTTATCTAATAACTAAATAATAATATTATTATTTATTTATTACAGAAAATAGAAGACTTATTAACGTAGATTAAAGTGACAGTGGGAGTGAAACCGAATTAAATGTATAATTAAATTTAAGTTATAATTTCTATTGTTCTAATAGATAAATTTATTTATTTATTTATTTATTTTTATTGTACTAATAAATTCAAAATACACAAACCGATAAACAATGTTTTAATCATACATAATAATAATTAAAATAATAATTTAACATTATTTTATTTTTTCCAAAATTATTCAAAAGTTAAACCACTCCGACTCTGGCGCCCTTGAAGAAACTAGGAATATTTGTATAGAAATTTATTGGGGCAATTAACATTTTGCCGAAAGGCAACAAAATATCTTGAATCGGACTATACAATAGACATTTAATCGTCAATAACATTGAAATAATAAGATGCACAAAAGCCCAAGTTTAAAGTAACAATCACACTGCCTAAGAGGTGCATTTTGAAACGTTCTAGTCAGTCATTTCTCGAGAATCAACCAGTTTCCAGTTCCAGAAGCTTCAAAACTATTTCTAACAACCGCCTATGAAAATAAAATCAATCCGGAACGATAGTTCAAGAGACAGTATTCGGTCGGGAACTTCCAATTTACGAAACGAATTGCCCTTTCTCGCGAATTATGCATTCTTATTTAATCTCTTCGCCAAAGGGAGTGAAGTCGGTTAAGACGGCTAAATTAGTTAACGTCGAGTAATTTGGAATTCAAACAGAATACTCGTTTTGTATTAAGATGCTACCGTGTATTTTATTAATATGTTGTTCATGATTCATTTAAGAAACGACGCGAGAAGACAGTGGGGACTGTTAAAGACTTGTGGGGTAAAAATTGGGTCCGCCTTATTGCCAAACTTTAATTAGTCATTTAATTAGCTTTTATGACTTTCAGGTGTCTTTTTTGATAAATTGGTTTTGCTTTTGCACAACAACTTTTCTTACAACTAGCGTCTATCCCTTTCTGTTCCCTGCAGCTTCCATCCGGTTTTGCAGATAAATTTCTTTAAGATCTGTGACCACATCATCTCGCCATCTCAACCTTCGCCTTCCTCTTGATCGATTGCCATATGGGGTTTCTACAAAGGATTTCTTTGCCTCACGTTTATTGTATTTTACGCTCAAATCTATTCAGAGATTCTTCTTGTTGTTTTATATGGATCCGAGATTCACACCATAGGTCAGCACTGACTTTATCAGCTGCGAGTCTGCGCTTTGCTATATCTGCGGTTATGTAATTACGGTTGGTCAGTACGGTGCCCAAATATTTAAAATGTTTGAATTCACTGTACCATATATTATTTAACGGAGGTAGCCGATATTTCATGGAAATTCATTTTAAATAATTAAGCAAAAATTAATATCTAAAATTTCTACTATATTTAAAATTGCATGTATAAAAATTGTTTCGACACACAGTGCCTTTTTAAATAGAAACTATGGTAAACTAACAGTGAGAAAAGTAATTACAACCTAAAGTATCCATCGACCTAATAATAATTCCATAAAACATGATAGTGGGGAAATCCCATTTTTTGTCAAGGTCTAGGAGGGCAATATAAGTTTAATAACGGTGAACCATTCAATTTGGATTTATTGGAAATTAATGTCTTTTATTTTATTGATAAGGTCATAGATATTTAGAATGACATATTTTCGTTTAAAATTTGTATATTGTAAAATGATTTTAATAAGCTTATTTGATAATTTGATTGATGGAACTGTAGCAAATGAAACTACTTGTCTAATTGGGTAATTATCTTTGTGTAATTTTAAAAATATAAAATTCAAATCCACGAACATTAAAGAAGTTACACTAAACAACAAAATAATTCTCATTATGCTAACCACTTAGTGTTAGAAAAGCGTAGTTTCAATGACAATTTTATAAAGTTTATGAGAATCAATTCAAAAAATTAATTCTTTTAGAGCACCTAGAAATTATTAAAAGAAAAAAACTGGATATTTTGCTAAATGACCAGCTAGACTTGAATGGTTCACCGTTATTAAACTTATATTGCCCTCCTAGACGTTGACAAAAAAATGGATTTCCCCACTATCATGTTTTATAATATTATTAGGTCGACTTTAGGGACACTTTAGGTTGTAATTACTTTTCTCACTGTGCTATGCTGAACAGCATAGTTTGTATTTGAAAAAGGCGCTGTGTGTCGAAACAATTATTATACATACAATTTTAAATATAGTAGACATTTTTAGATATTAATCTTTGTTTATTTATTTAAAAATGTTATTGTTAATTTGGATGTTATTTTGCTGTCTTTCGTTGTTTTTTTATAGACACATGTATTTATTTTGCCACCTTAATTCAGTCGAGGTATAGCCCCTTCAATGTCCCTACGTGGTCTTTCAAATATAACGATGTCATCGGCATATGTCATTATTTGACAGCGTTTATTACAGAGGTCTACAAAATAAAAAAAATAGTGCCGCCAAGATTAAACGTAGTTTTAAAGTATAGTGTCTAGCAATACGCTCAGTAGCATTAAATTAGCAAAAGTACGTACAGTTTTTAATCTACTCACATTAATAATTTTTCTTTTTAGTAGCCATTTAACTTGTTTATTTTTCTGGTTTGTTCAATTAAAAACGATCGTGTTTAAACGATTCGAATACTTTTAGTTACGTTTGTGACGAGAATACGATGAAAGAATTTCGAAAACCTATATCTGAATTTGTGCAAAATGCATATTTCACTTACATTAACTTGAAAATCAAAGACGTTGATAAACCATGGATTCCAAACAATGTTTGCAAATGTATAGTGAACATTTAAGGCAATGGACGAATGGTAAATGAAGTCTATTGAAGTTTGGTGTGCCCATGATTTGAAGGGAACCAAAAAATCACTGCGATGACTCTTATTTTTGCTTAGTCAAGATACATGGTATTAACCGAAAAAAATACCTATCCCGATCTGGTATCTGCTAAAACACCGTGTCATATTCAGAAGAAGTCTCTGTTCAAACTTTTCTTGACCTGTCTGATCTTTCAAATACACAATGTAGTATATCCGAAGATAGGTAAGCTTGTACTAACGAAGATAATGATCATTTTGACGCCACCTTATCAGAGGTAGCTTGAAGGTGGTAGGTGAAAAGGTGACCTTATCAGAGATCTCCATCTTTAAGAAGAAGGGTCAGAACTGTTGACATCCAGACTCAAAGAGAGGAGTTTTACAGCCAAATGAATGGAGACTTTTTATAAATAGTTCCAAACAGCCCCTTACACCGTTACTCGCGCGGTGTCTGTGAGATGTCAGTAAATTGTTGCATAATAAACTCTTTTATTATTGATGCTATTATTTAAACTGTTAATACAAAGGTCCTAAATATTTCTAAACATTTATTTGAGTTGTAAAACAGAAACGTATAAAAAAATATAAAAAGCTGGTTTTTAGTTTATAAAAATCTATATAGCCATTAAATAAGTAAATAAGTTATACAAATAATATAACATGACATCGAAAATATACATTTAATCACTTTTTAAGTTGCAGAAGTCACATGTGTAATTTGCATGTTCTAGACAAATGTAATTTTCACACTTTACACAAATGTAACTGTACTGTACAATGTAACATGTACTGTGCTTGAAGCTGTTCGGTCAAAACCTTGGAGGAGGAAGGAACAGTCGGTGCTTCCTGCGGCTGGCTTACCTCAGGGGCCCGTGCTGCTTTTCATCCTTTTCTTCTCCTTGTTTTGGCGGAAACCTGCTGGAATCTGTCTTCATCGGAGGAGATTTTTGACGACCTCCTTCTAGTTAATCTGGATCCGGCTGAACCTCGATTATTATTGGTAAGGTTAAGGTTTCTGGGCCTTTTTCTTTTTCTTTCACGACGTTTGGGGCTATGACAACAGCACCAGCGCCACAGGCACTACCGCCAGCTTTAAGTTCATCTTTTACTTGGCCGATCGCGGCCTTTAAACCTGCACTCTCGAGAAGAAGCTTTATGTTGGTTGCAATGGTTTGCGTATTCTGTTTGGTCTGACTGTCGAGACCATCTCTGTGATACTCTAACCACTCGGTGTGGCAATGCATTAGATCATCGTAAGTATAACCCGCGTTCTTTGTCTTGTTTCAGATAATTTTTGGTTTTTGTTCATCGCGTACGGCACAGTTCAATTGTTCATTCGATACGGCACAAATTCAAAAAAAATCAGCGAACGAACACTAAACGTTTAGTAATCGGTTACTTGCACTTAACCTCACTTTTGGGGAGCTAGAGAACACGTCTGTACTCTCCAACGGCTCGATTGAAAGTCATGCGAATATCAGTAGGTATGGACTAATATATTTTTTTTCTTTATTTGGGTTTTTCGCCACGACCTAAAACTCAAAAAACTGTTCTTATGTAAATAAAGTTAAATTATTATGTAAATAAGTTCTTATGTAAATAAAGTGTCAATGTAAGTATCATTGACATACACAAAAAAAAAATACTTGCTATCTTTTCATACTTTATAGAAATTAATATAATTGATTTTTAGATTCGTTTTGAAAACGGGAGGAGAATACTTCCCGAAACGGTGACGTTAAAAGTTTGTATATTCTTTTAGAACATTTTTATATTTTTAAAATTTTGTTTGTTAGGGAAATTTATTGCAAAAAAGAATCACTGAGAAATTTGTCTCCGTTTGGTATTTTTGTTTTTATCCAGTGATTCTTTATTTACATAAGAACAGATATTTTTAATATTTTTTGAGTTTGAGATCGTGGCGAAAAACCCAATTAAAGAAAAAAATATATGAACACGCCTCAATCATTCAGACATTACTGGGCTAATATACTGTAAACGGCACCAATATTTCGGGTTTGCAGAAAACATACATAAAGAAAAATATAAAGATACATAAAACATACAGTCAGTCAAAAAGTCTCCATTGCCTTTTTTAATATATTTTTTAATCTTGTTTTTTATTTAAGTATAATTAGAAATATCTTTCAAAGTATATATCGGAAATCTCCTAAGGAATAATAAAAATAAAACTAAAGTCGTTTGAAAAATTTTGTTTGAACTATGAAAATTAAAACGATGTTAACAACAAAAATTTGTCTCAAAAAAGTCGCAATACACTAACATTTCTTATACTAAATTGCAACTTTCTTAAACGCTAATATTTTGTTCAATTGCCATTTGCTTTAATGATGGCATTAAGCCTTTTTGGAAGACTTAATACAAGCTTTCTTGTAACTTCTGGTGTAATGTTCTCCCACTCTGGCCTTATTTTATTTCTGAGATCTTCTCTATTTTTAGCTTGGTGTTTTCTCACGCGACGCTTTAATTCCTCCCACAGGTGTTCTATTGGGTTAATGTCCGGTGACTGCGGTGGTGTATAAAGTTGTTGGCGAACATTATGGATCATCTATTCACATAAAAGTCGAGCAGTGTGCTTAGGATCTTTACCATGTTGGAATAAATAACGACCCTCAAAGTCAAGTTTTTGAACACTTTGGTTTAAATTATTCCGTAGAATGTTTAAATAGCCATGTTTGTTCATAATACCCTACAATAAAACATTACGCCCTCCCTATTTCACTGTAGAACAAACATTTTCAATTTTTAAAGCTGTATTTTTGTCCAGACTTTATCCTGGCCATCTGATCCAAAAAGGTTAATTTTTGTTTCGTCAGTAAAGATAACGCTTTCCCAAAACTCATTGGTTTTTAGCATATTCTCGGGCAAATTCTAAACGTTTTTTTCGATTTTTTTCTGAAATTAATGGTTTCCTTCTCGTAACGCGTCCGTCCGTTGTAACCCACTCGTTGCAAGCAGTTTCTGATTGTTTGAGGACTAACATTTTTTGAGAACTCTTCCTTGATTTTTTCTAGCAAGTTTTGGAGCGCTTATTTTAGAATTGATTCTAATATTTTTCAGAACACTAGACTCGTCCGATGCAGTTAAGTTTCTGGGACGACCAGACGGTGGCCGCATTTTATAGGAACCGGTAGTTTTCTACTGATTTATTACGTACTGTACAGTGGCATGTGATTTTTCAATTATTTTGCCAAGATTTCTAAGGATTTTTTCTTTTTTCATAAAATTTTTATCACTCATTTTGCTTTAACTACGAACACAGATTCAAAAGTTACTCTTTTCTTCACAATGCTTTTCTTGCAACCAGCTGGTTTGTTCTTATTTAATTTTTTGATTTTGATACGGATACTTGCCCTTTTTATTTGCGAAATAAATAAACACTATTCCACAATAAAACTTAATAAACAGTGTAATTTAAAGTCTTATGCATGCACAGACATAAAAAGTTGACCGAAACCACAATCTTGATCGGTCTTCGGGGCTATTAATACCCCACTTGGCTCTTCTTTAGGAAGCTCATTACCTCCTGAAATACAGCATTCTCCCTCAGGATGAAGGCTGGTGGTTTTGGATTTTTGCCAGGGTTTTGTTCTGGCTTTTTTATTGATGGTTCGTCCGTCGTAAACGGTGCTAGAAGCTGTTCGGTCAGGACCTTGGAGGAGCAACGAACAGTCCGTGCTTCCTGCGGCTCGCTTACCTCAGGGGCCCGTGCTGCTTTTCATCCTTTTCTTCTCCTTGTTTTGGCGGAAACCTGCGGGAATCCGTCTTGGTCGGAGGAGATTTTTGACGACCTCCAGGCTCGGCTGTATTTTTAGTATAAGAGATGATTGCTGTAAAAATAAGTTGGAAAAAACACCACCACCAGAAAAAAATCTGTTTTTACTCGTTAAAGAATTTATAGTTGCAGATAGTTGCCCTTAGTGCGACTATCCGCAAAGGTAAATAGGGCGACGGATTTTGATACGGATACTTGTCCTTTTTATTTGCGAAATAAATAAACACTATTCAACAATAAAACATAATAAACAGTGTAATTTAAACTCTAATGCATGCAAAGAAACAAAAAGTTGACCGAAACCACAATCCACAATATAATTTCGACGCCCGTCAAAGTTTTGCCGCGGAAGATTTTGGCTCACACAGACAAAACATGTGCGCCTACTTCAATGGTATACATTGCATTGAAGCCTGCAGGAGGGGTACTTCTAATTATACTAAAGCGCTCACACCACCAGCATCCCTAACATAGTGTATTCAAAACCAGGGCATGTATCCAACTGAGGCAACTATCCGACTTTTACCCTATAGTTTCTTAATGCCAATATTGTTTTATTTCTATTGTTCAAATAAAGCGTTTAAAATGAATTTAGTTTTATTTTTATTATTTCTTAGGAGATTGTCGATAAATATTTCTAATTGAAAATAAAAAAGGAAAATACAAAAAAATCTAGTGTATGAAGACTTTTTTGATTGACTGTATACATAATTAATTGTTGTTCTTTTGTTCCAGGTAAGAATTCAAAACTGTTTTAAACAAATCACTGTATATGTCACAATAAGGGGCCATTTCAATCATTTTATCCTTAAATGGTAAGGTCATATATCCTATATGTCCTTTTATTCTTAAATGGTAAGTACTAATTGAACTTTCAGAATTGTATAAATATAATTAAATTAATATCAGGTACTCGATGGCACAAATGTCATCATATTATTTTGGTGTCATTTCTTTTTAGGTTATATATGTGACAGTTTAGATCAGGGGTCTTCAACCTTTTTTTTATCAAAGAGCGATATTTGGGTATCCTAGTTCACTGACGGGCCGCAGAATAAAGTAGAATATATATATATATATATATATATATATATATATATATATATATATATATATATATATATATATATATATATATACGAGGGTCGATCCAAAAGTAAGTTTCCCTTCATTTTTTCAAATAGACAACTATGTTTATTTTCATTAAAATTTACATCGTCGGAAAGATGAAACTTTCCTCTATTTTTCGACATAATCGCCATTTCGATCAACACATTTTTGTAGACGGTGCTCCAACTTTTGTATGCCCATGTCGTACACCTCCGCCGCCAAACCCTTAAGAAAGCGCTGCACCTCTTGTTTCACTTCCTCGTCGTTCCGGAAGCGTTTGCCACTCAGGTGTTCTTTTAACTTGGGGAACAAGTGATAGTCGCTGGGCGCGAGGTCCGGACTGTAAGGTGGGTGGGGCATGACAGTCCATCCAAACTGCTCCAAAAGTTCCTGGGTTTTGCGGGAAGTGTGAGGTCGGGCGTTATCGTGAAGCAGCGTTACACCTGTTGTCAGGCGTCCTCTCCTGCGGTTCTGGATAGCACGCCTGAGTTTAGTGAGTGTCTCACAATACCTGTCCGAGTTTATTGTTGTCCCGGGTGTCAGGAACTCGATCAGCAGTATCCCCTTGCGATCCCAAAAGACAGTGGCCATGATTTTGCCAGCAGAAGGAGTTTGCTTGAACTTCTTTGTGACTGGTGACCCTGAGTGACGCCACTGTTTAGACTTTTCTTTGGTTTCGGGGGTGAAATGAAAAACCCACGTTTCGTCACCGGTCACGATGGAGTCCAAAAATTCTTCCTTATCGTCTTGACACTTTTGAAGAAACTGTCGAGCACAATCGAGGCGTTTCTCCTTGTGTTCTGCTGTCAGCATGCGCGGTACCCATCGAGCGCAACACTTGTGATACCCCAACTTTTCAGTCAAAATTCTTTCCACTGTACCGTAAGAACTCCCAGGAATCCTATCAACGAGTTCACGGATGGTGATTCTCCGGTTTTGAAGCATTTCGCGTTCGATCTTCTCGACAATCGACTCCGAAACTGCAGGTCTTCCACTCCGCTCTTCGTCGTGAACCTCCTTCCGTCCGTCACTAAATTCCCTGCACCAATGTCGGACCATTTGAACGGACATACACTTGTCGCCGTAAACTTGTGTCAACTTTCGATGAATTTCCACAGGTGGAATTCCTGTCGCATGCAAAAACCGAATAACCGATCGAATTTCGCACCTGGCGGGATCAACAATAAGAGGCTCCATCGCGAACGGCTGCTGAGCCAAGACTGAGCGGCGTAGCGCAGCGCTCGCGGGCGGAAAAGGGAGTGGGGGATCTGCCGTGCACAGCGGTGTTGTCGAATTTCGCCTAGCAGCTTCCAACGCTGCTGCAGCTCTTTGGGAAACTTACTTTTGGATCAACCCTCGTATATATATATATATAAATGTATTTATTTCAAATTTTGGAGGGTATCTTTTACGCATCCACAAAGGGTTGATTTATGTGAACCCTTCTCCTTATTAGTGAACGTCTACGACGCATAAGGAACATTTCTGCCAAATTTTAAGTTTGTTGATCTTATACTTTTGGAGAGTTAGAGTAATGTGAGTGGTACTTCTCATTTGGTGAAACGTGTTGTCTGCTTCGAGTGAAGAGTCCAACTTGAAAATATTAGATATAATATATATTATCATTATTCACGTATAGGCCCTGGTGGACCACGCGAAGTACAGTTAGAGGCGTTTGTTGTTGTTAGCCTTCCTTTGCGCCCATACTGATTTCATTCTTTCACTATAAGCTTTTTTTCTTTCGTCAGACCAAGTTGTTCCGGTCTTCCTACATTTTTCTCTCTGGCCAACCTCCCAAACGTTAACCTTGTGTCTGAAACAGTTTCTATCCTGACTTTCACTTTTGTAATATTTTCTGATCTTCGATCCTCTTTAATTGCAACAATCCATTTAATTGTTTCTATTTTAGCTCTACTCCTATTTTCATAAATTCAACTATTTGTCTAGTTCAGTCTTCTTTTTCTTCATCATCATCAACCCGTATCAATCCACTGCAGAATCTCAAATTCTCTCTGCTCTTCAGCAAACTTCCACCTCTCGCGATCCTGAGCTTTCCTTTGCCATTCGGGTCCAATATACTTAATAATATCATGAGTCCATCTTGTTTTCGGTCTTCTCCGTGGACGTTTGCGATCAAGCGGTATCCAGTCCAGGACCGCCCTGGTCCATCTTTCGTCCCATCGCCTCGCTACCTGGCCTGCCCACTTTCATTTTAATTGCTTTATTTTTCCAATGATGTCATTCACTTTCGTTTGTTTCCTGATCCATGTGCAGGTCTTTCTATCCCGCCTAGTAATGCCAAGCATACATCTTTCCATTCTCCTCTGTGCTACTCGAAGTTTTTGCACTTCTGTATGTCATAGCGGGCAGGACACACTGATCAAAGATTTTTCTTTTCAGACAAAGTGGTTTGCTCTTAAATACTATATTGAGCCTGCCAAATGCCTTCCATCCACATTTAACGCGCCGCTTCCACCTCCCGGACGGTGTCCCCTTCCATTGAAACCCTTTGCCTAAGGTATATATATATATATATATATATATATATATATATATATATATATATATATATATATATATATATATATATATACTGATCCACAACTTCCAAATCCGCTCCTAAAATAGAAATCCTTTTGTCCTCAGCAAATTTATTGAATATGACCTGACTATTCTTCTTATTTATTTTCAAGCCATTTCATTTATTCCCCAGCCCTTTGCAATTCTTGTACGTATCTATATATATATATATATATATATATATATATATATATATATATATATATATATATATATATATATATATATATATATATATATATATATTTATATCTGTGTATTGTTTGATTTATTGGTTTTCTCGGTCAAAGTTAAAATGAACGTATCTGCGCTATATAGACATTCTGGCTTAATAACTGTTATAATGTATCAGTTTTTTGTTTTTAGATATGCATTTTTTATTGTAAATATTTTATACAAGTCTCAATGCAATTTCCATTTTTTGACATCTACCCTTATTGGCCGTTTTTTCCAACCCGCTTCCATGATTATTTTACACAAATATTTAAATTGAGAGACTCGTCTGATGTTACCATATTTTGTTTCGAAAAATGGTGTTCTTGGTATGTTGCAGGTCATGTATTGTGTGTGTTCAAAGGAAATTTGGAGTCCTGCTTTTTCTGCTGTTAGAATGCTGCTGTTTAGAATTTCAATTTGTTTTTGTGCCGCAAAATATATCTTGAGCTAAAATTGCTAGATCATCAGCAAACGCCAGACAATCTATTTTGAAGTTGGTTCTGCCCAGTTTAATGGGCTGGTCAGTATTCAAGGCCGATTGTTTTACACGCCTCTCCTGTATTACTTTTTCTAGAACACAGTTAAATAAGAGTGACGAGAGTCCATCCCGTTCTCTCACTCTAGTTTTAGTTTCAGAAGGATCTGATATGTCACCCCATGAATTTAACTTTTGACCTTGTGTTAGTGTTAGTGTTGTTTTAATAACTGCCAGCGTTTTCAGATCTAGTCCTTGTTGTTATTATTATATATATATATATATATATATATATATATATATATATATATATATATATATATATATATATATATATATATATATATATATATATATATATATCACATTACCACTCACTTTTCTCTAATTCTCCAAAACTATAAGGCCAACAAACTTAAAATTTGGCAGAAATGTCCTCATGCGTCGTAGATGTTCACTAATGAGGAGGATTCATATAAATCAATTCTTTGCAGTTGCGTAAAAGCTATACTCCGAAATTTGAAATTTAAATCCTACAGACTTGAAATTTTGCAGGGATGTTCTTCGTGCCTCGTAGTTGTTCGCTAAGGAGTGGAGTGCATAAAAATCAACTCCCAAGGGGGGTTGCGGGGGCGTAAAAGATGAATGTGCGTTGAAATGTGAGACTGTATCGTTGTGAGTCCCTCCCAATTTTGTCTTCATGAAACTTATACAAAAAAATTGTCAAATAGTAGGTAACAGCTATGAAATTCTAAAAGTAATTTTAATCATACAAAAATCAGTTATTACAAAAGTTTAGTTTACGCCCATGGATGCGGGCACATATCAACTAATCTATATAAATAAAAATGAATGTTGCTAAACGCAAAACTGAAGAACGGCTCGACCAATTCGGCTAATTTTTTTTCGTATGTTCCTTAAGGCACACGGAAAGTTTTAATAAAAAAAAAAAATGCGTTGACAATAGTAAAAACAACACTTTTCTTTTCACATAAAAACTAGCTGTCCAACAGTTGACGTAAATTGTCAACGTCAATCTAAACAAAATAAATATGCCTTTCCGTCAAATTTATAAAATACATTTGCAAATATGTAACAAAACGAAATGACATGGTTCTGATTGGAGTTAGTGCTGAGAATTCCATTGATAAAGTTAACCAATACCAAATAGGCCGTTATGTTAGCAGTAATGAAGCAATTTGGCGCATTTTTTCTTGTCCCATTCATGAAAGATACCCCACTATAGTTCACTTAGCAGTCCACTTAGAAAATGTACTACAAACGAGTTATTCAACCACCATCTACAACCTTGGTCAGTTTTTTTGATATGTGTCAAAATGATGATTTTGCCGGAACACTGCTATACTCAGAAATGCCAAAATATTATACTTGGAATTAATCCGCAAAAAAATTTCAACGACGGAAACAAGGAAATCCAGTTCCAGGCTACCGCAATGTATATTCCACTGATGCCATTGGTCTAATTTATTCAGTCCATCCAAACAATAAAGAGTGTTTCTATTTGCGATTACTGTTAGTCAATGTTCGGGGCCCAACATCATTCCAACATTTACGAACTGTAAATGGTGAATTGTGTGGCCCTTACAAAGAAGCCTGTCAGCGTTTGCAACTGTTAGAAAATGATTCCCATTGGGATCAAACCTTAAGTGATACTGTAATATCTTCAAAACCTCAGCAAATACAAACATTGTTTTCTATAATTATATCGACATGCTTCCCATCAAAACCAATTTATTTATGGATCAAATACAAAGATGATATGTGTGACTATATCTTGCATCAAATGCGCACTGTAACATAAATTTACAATACACAGAAGGAATTTACAACGAGGCATTGATAATAATTTAAGACATGTGCTTGATGATGTCAAACAAAGTATTATCTCAATTAGGCATAGCCGTGCCTAATCGCCCAATGCACAAGGCTTCTAATCAAGAGTTGAGACGTGAAAAACGGTATGATCTCGATGCTTTAAGAGAATCAGTTAAAATAAATGTTCCGCTGTAGAACCAACAACAAAAATGTGTCTTTAATTCACTTATGAAAGTTGTAAATGATGGAACTGGAGGAATTTGCTTTTTGGGCGCTCCAGGTGGTACAGGAAAGACTTTTTTGATTTTATTGATTTTAGCAACAATTCGCTCACAAATTGAAGTTGCACTCGCACTTGCTTCATCTGGTATTGCAGCCACATTACTGGAAGGCGGTCGAACAGTCCATTCAGCGCTAAAATTACCATTGAATATTCAAAGCAATAAAACTCGAAGGTTTAAAAAACAAAAATTTGGAACAATGTAAGTTGATAGTGTGGGATGAATGTACGATGGCACATAAAAAGTCTTTGGAGGCATTGGACAGAACTATGAAAGATCTGCGAAACAATCAAAACCGATTTGGCGGAGCGATGATTTTATTAGCAGGAGATTTCCGTCAAACATTACCAGTGATTTCACGGTCAACGTCAGCGGATGAACTCCATGCATATTTAAAGTCCTCCATTTTGTTGAAATTCGTCAAGATACTAAATTTAAGTAAGATTGTTCGTGTTGAATTACAAAATGATCGATCTGGAGAAATATTTTCCAAACAACTCATTGCCCTTGGTAATAGCAAAATCCCTGTTGATTCGACTGGCTGCATTACATTTCCTGTCGATTTTTGTCAGTTTACTAAAACAACAACCGAGCTCATACAAAAGGTGTTCCCAAACGACGCTCAAAATTACAAAGATCATTTTTGGTTGAGCGAAAGTGCTATATTAGCTACCACAAAGACGGATGTAAATGAAATAAACTTCAAAATTCAAAATGAAATTGCCGGTGAATTAAAGACATACAAATCAGTTGATTGCGCAACTAATCAAGTTGATGTAAACTATCCACCTGAATTTTTAAACTCATTGGTAGTCATAATGTTACGAAATATTAACCCATCGCGTCTTTGTAACGGCACACGGCTATCAGTGAAAAATTTACTTAACAATGTAATCGTAGCAACAATTCTAAAAGGAAAATATAAGGGAGAAGAAGTGTTGATACCCCGCATCCCAATGATACCAACTGACGTACCATTTGAATTTAAACGACTGCAATTTCCAGTGCGGCTTGCTTTCGCAATGACCATAATCGCAATGACCCTAAATCACAGGGTCAATCTTTAAGTATTTGCGGCGTTAATCTTGAAAACTCATGCTTCTCTCATGGACAGTTGTAAGTTGCCTGCTCTCGCGTTTGGAAACCTTCAGCTTTATTTGTTTACGCGCAAACTAACCAAACAGAAAATATTTTATACCATAAAGCATTAGAATGAATATCATCAAGTTTATAAAGTATTGCAGTCTCAGAAATACAAAACTTATTTTTGTAAATAATCGTCGTTTATTGTTGAGACATAAATAACGTGATCACTCCGGAATACTTATTTAATTTTTACTATTAACTTTTGACAAAACGAAGTCTGTCCGGGCAGTGGCGGCTCGTCAGGGGACGCGGGTGAAGCACCGCTTCACCCACAATTTCCGAAACAAAAACTTACATTTTATTTTTTATATAAAACATAATTGGTATAATAATTTATTTAATTACGTATACATTAATACATCAGCATTATAATAATTAATGCGAAATTAATACAATACTAACAATTATATGAATTATACAATATACAAACGTAGCGTATTCTTAAAGAATAGAGCGACGACTGCGGCGAGCGGCGAGCGCCGTTGTTCAGTTAACTAAACAGTCAGAAAACTCTACCTCGTATGAGATGCCTGGGAAGCGCAACCAGCACGACCGATAATACCGCTGCCAAATTCCAGATTTGTTTACGGAGGTTGCGATGGTAACGCACTAAGCCGTCTTCTAAATACGTGAGCTAAAAATAGAAAACGGTGCGGCGCGTGGATGCTGCTGCAGCAGGCTTTATTGCACGCGTTTCGTTTCCTTAAGAATAAAATTCAGTGAATTTACATAGTATCGCGCCGTGCGGGTGGGTGTTAAAGTTTTTGAAAATGTTTCCGTTGTACGATCCGGTATGCATTTTGTTGGAAACACCATTTTCCAGATGGAAAAACGATGACAAAAAAGACTGTCTGCATACAGACGGACCTAACACCAAACCTTTTCTTGAAATAGAAAAACAAGGAAAATCAAAAGACAGAGTTTTCGTTCGAAAGTTTCCCAATCAGTGGTATGCTGATTATAAGTGGTTGTGTGGAAGTGTTTATTTGAAGAAACTGTTTTGTATGCCCTGTTTGACAGTAGGTGTAAAATCAAGTGTGTGGAATAAAGAGGGTTTTAACATTTTTGGAAACGTAACAAGGAGTTGTAGTAGACATAAAGCTTCTTCAGATCACATTCACTGTGCATTATCGTTTACCAAATTAAAGAAAAACCTCAGCACAATTGAAGACGCGTTGAAGGAAAATTCCAAGTTGTATTTTAAAATGTTCAGTGACAATGTGCTTTTAAATAGAAGATTCATGCAGTTACCTATTCGCGCCACTGTTTATTTAGGAAAACAAGAGTTAGCATTTCGAGGACACAACGAATCTGATTCCTCGGATAATCGGGGGAATTTCAAAGAACTTTTGGACTCTTATATATCAGTGAGCAGTGTGGACATTCAAGAACACTATAAGAAGATATCCCCCATTTTTTCTGCAAATTCAAAAACAATCCAGAACGAATTGATAGACTGTATTTCGGATTACATCGATGAACATGTGGATCGTGAAATAAAAGACAGTTATTTTTTCTCTATTCAAGTCGACGACTCAACGGACATTCTTCAGAAATCTCAGTGCAGCATTATACTTCGATACGTTAATAGTGCGGGAAAGTTAGTTGAGCGGTTTTTGGTCTTCTTTGATAGTATCGACCGAACAGCGGATACTCCTTTTGATTTGGTGACTAAACATATTGAAAAATACGATTTCCGTTCAAAATTAGTAGGACAATGCTACGGCGGCGCTAGTGTCATGTCAGGTCATATAAATGGTCTCCAATCAAAAATAAAAACCGAAGCTCGACAAGCCATTTTTGTACATTGTGCAGCTCACCGTTTCAATTTAGTGCTTCAGTTGCAGTACTATACCACAGTGCCGAATTTTTTTCGCAAACGCGAATAGTTTTCCGACTTTTTTTCATCATTCTACAAAGAGAACTCAAGTAGCTGACACAATAATGAAAAAAAGGGTACCCACATCTGTTTCAACCCGTTGGACATCGAATTCTAAGATAGTGAATGTGATTGATAATGAATGGGACGGTTTAAAAACAGTTTTTACTGAAATTAGAGACGACAAAACTTCAGATCCAAGTTCAATAACTCAAAGTGTGGGCTTCTTAAATCATCTCAATAATTTTGAATTTGCTCTACTCAGTGCTATTTTTAGTGACATTTTCAAAATGACTGATATTCTGTTTGATGTATTACAGAAACGTTCACTTAACATTAATCTTTGTATAACACAAGTTAGGAATACTCAACGTCTTTTAAATGGAACAAGAAATGAGGAAAATTTCCAAAAACTTTTTGATTCAGTCAGTGTAAAAGTGTCAGTACCAACTAATTATCGTGAGGGACGAAAAACTTTAACGACTGAAGAAAGTAAAGTGTTTGGGTTAGAGGCGCATCAGCAACTAGGCTATTTAGCGACTGGACCTACAGCTTAACGTGGGTTCCGAACCACGGTCATCAGCTTCCGACAAACCCAGGCCAGCACCCCCCTCGGGCTATAAACCCTTGGTTATGTGCCTACCCATAAGTCTATCAGGAAACCTACCGACTGGCGAGTGACCAACGTAGAACACTTCTCAGAAGGCATCCGGCCTTACCCAGCCTTTAACTGGCGTGACTGAGGGGTAATTCGTAGTCGGATTTTACACTCTTGCCTAGAAACAATCACAAACATTTAGGAAATATAAACGGAAAGAAGAAAGAAAAATAACCATCCGAGCGCTGGAATCGAACCAGCTACTGCTCCAGCGCGGATTCGGCAAAGCAGACGCTCTTACCGCCGCACCAATGCGACCGGCCCGATTGAAGAAATCTTTGAAAAATACAAAGTGTTGTATTACGAAATTTTAGATACTATCTCTGGACAAATTGACACACGATTTCAAGACATGGATAAACTTATTTTCGTTACACTCATGGACACAGCACGGTTTGTAGAGTATGCAAAAACGTTTCCTTTAGAGTCAGTGAATAATTTAAAAGCATTTTCTCCCGACCTATTTCCCGATATATCAAGGCTGAAAAATGAATTAATCTTCATTTATAATGATGAAAATTACCACAAAATTCAATTGGATCTAATGTTCGAACTTTTACACGAAAATAGAGATATCTTCAAGGAAGCTTCCAGATTATTATGCTTGATTGTGACGATTCCCTCGACTAGTGTCTCAGTTGAACGTAGTTTTTCCTGTTTGAAAAGAATCAAGACATTTTTATGAAATTCAATGACAGAAAACAGATTAAGTAATTTGGCGAAAATTTCTATTGAAAAAGGACTTTTGAACGAACTTTTAAGTGTGGAACCATTTTATGAGGACATTATTGAAAGATTTGCAGCTTTAAAAGACCGAAGAATTGACCTTACATTTAAAAAATAGAAACATTATGTGCGGTTGCAGATTTTGCAGTGCCCCTACGTTAGTCGCTGTTTAAGTGCAAGTGAGTAAGCTATTTTTTTTATGTTATTGTTATGTTTTTATACATTTTTGGATTTGCTGCTTATGATATACCTATTATTTTTCGTACTGCGCTTCACCTCCTATTTAGACCACGAGCCGCCACTGTGTCCGGGTAGCTAGTATTTATTAAAGATCAAAATAAATTACTAGCGGTGTTGTCTAAGGCCGCAGTCCGATGATACCGACGGTTGGCTCGGAGTGAGTGCGAATCCTCCTATTTTGGTTTGCATGTTTGTGTTGTGTTTGTTGCAGAGTAGTCGATACGCCTGTAATCATAAATACAAAAATAATAAATTACTAAGCGATAAGTTGAATTAATATTTTGAGAATTGAGGGAAAAAGTTCAGTATTACAATACTTTTTTTACCCTCAGTATATATGTTTTATCCACTGTTTTAATATCAGATTCCACGGTCATACAATAAAAAAATCAATTAACATAAATCCAGAGTAAAAGCAATTTCATTTTCTCTTTTGCATTTATTCTCCTGTCCTAATTATGTCCCCCTTTATTTCAATTTCTTTCCAACGTATGTGACGTAAACCTAAAAATCAGAAATCGTCATTTTAACACTCTTTTGCGCCTTTATATAAATTATATAGTAAATGCTTCCCAATTTCAATTTTGAGTGGGGATTTGCTTGGTCTAAGAGGATTTTGAATTGAACAATCACGAACGGTTCCCTCTTTTAGGAAAATTTAGTTTCGACACTGATAAAATAAAAATGTTCTGGATGAACCCTGGTTACATATGGAATTTTTGATGTGTTTTAAAATGATGTTATTGTAAAGTTCCTTGATGGCATTGGCAGAGTAGGCAACTGGGTATATAAACGATGTTCCGTATCGTCATGTTTAAATTATGGGAGTATAAAATAGAATTCATTCTAAAACTAAAAAACACAAACGGTAGTGGGTCGACCTTTATTCGTTCCGAAGTTACAGATCTATGCGATTATAAACAGTGAATAATCAGATGTGTATTCTTAAATCAAATAAAAACAACTCATATTTTACGAGTATTTTTTATAAATTATTAATCAATTTAAAATCCGATTAATTAATTTAAAAGCCGGTGAATAAGTCAAATTTCGAATTTATTCATCAAAATATTCTCCTTGAAGGACAATGCAGTCATTTCGATGCTTTTCTAACCTTTCTACATCTTTTTTATTGAACGATTTCCCTTTGGCTTCAAAATATCCTTCAGTTTCGGCAATTACCTGTTTATTGGAGCGAAATTTCTTTCCAGCGAGCCTTTGAGGTCTGAAAACAGGAAATAGTCACTAGCAACCAGATCTAGAGAATACGGTGTACGAGGAACCAATTCGAAGTGCAATTTTTCCAATTTAGACATCGTTGCCATCGTTGTGCATTGTATTGGTGAAACAGCACTTTTCTTTTGTTCGTCTCGTCCTTCAAACGCACCAATAACGCTATTGATGGTTTTACGTTTCTCGAGATAATCGATGACCCTCCATGCACATCCCAATATATAGAGGCCATAACCTTGTATGTCAATGGTCGTTTGAACGGCTTTCACCGCGTGCTCTCCACTCTACTGACTCCCGATTTGACTCTGGAGTGTAGTAATGAATCTGTGTTTCATCCACTGTCACATACTGCATGAATAAATCCTTTTTATTTCGCTTAAATAGCTCCAAACATTGCTCGAATCATCAATATGTTGTTTTTCGTCCTCTGTGAGCAAACGCCGTACCCATTTCGATAGCAATTTGGGCATTTTCAAATCCGCAAAATGGTGTATAGACTTCCTTTCGATATTTTCATGATATCAGCTATCTCTTGTAGCTTTACTTTACGGTTTTGCGAAATAATTTTGTAATTCTTTCTGATGTATATTTTTGTATTTTCCTGCAGTGTTCCATGAGTAATTTATGTTGTGTTGTTATAGGCTGCTATTTGTATTATAATTATACATTTATCGGCTTCTTCTTCCGATTGAACTATTGTTTTTAATTCAATATTGAGATTAATATTTTTTTGCAATTCTATCTTAAAGCTTTCCCAGTCGGTAGTTTTATAGACTAATATGGGTCGAGCTTTCTTTTTGATAATTCGTTCACTCAGAGTTATTATTACTGCTGAATTATCAGAATTTAACTCGAGGTTTTCTTCTATCTTAACAAAGTTCTAATAGGAAAGTCCAATACGTCAGATACTTTGGTTAAAGTCGGTCGCCCAGTGTGTATGTTTATCAGTGAAATGGTACAATGATTTGGTAGTAGTCAGTCTAGATCCCCAATCTACGTGTTTTGCGTTGAGATCTCCACCAAGTATGAACCTCTCGTCAGGATACTCTAGAAGGGATATGTATTATTTCAATCAAATTATTAAGATAATTAGATACATTAAGATTATATCAAGGTGGACCATATACGGCTCCTATTATATAGCTTTGCTTTGTGGATCACATATAAACCAGGGTTAGTTGATTTTTTTCGGTATGCATAAAAAATATAAAGCTCTTATTTGCTTACATTATAATGTGTAAATAGTGCGCAGTAAACAAATGCGGTACCCATCGCGTTGATAGCTTTCTATATATCCAAATGTTCGTGTAGGAGATTTCGTATCCGTTCATCCGAGAGGTTAATCATTTCAAAAATCTCTCTAACTTTCACTCTTCTATCGCTCAATATGGAATTGTGGATTTTGTTAAGCATTATACTCAGTAGTAACCTCAAAAGAGCATCCGAAACACAGAGCTTTACTCATGCCACTCAGACCTCAGTAAATCTATCTATATATATATATATATATATATATATATATATATATATATATATATATATATATATATATATATATATATATATATATATACATATGTATGTCAGAAATACCACTGACTCACCGCCTCATCACGAAATCTCCGAAACTATAAGACCTACAGACCTGAAATTTGGCAGGCCTGTTCCTTTAGCTAGGTAGAGATCCGCTAAGAATTTTGTGAAAGTTAACTCCGAAGGGGGTTTGCGGGGGTATAATATGCAAAAAAATCTTGTTGAAATCGGTTGAAAACCCGTTTTTCAACTATAAGTGCTACAGACTTGAATCTTGGCAGGGATGTTCCTTATAATACATAAACATCTACTAAAAATTTAATTTTCTAAAATCTATTCACTAAAGGGGTGAATTGGGGGGAAATATGGTGGTGTAAAGGATTAAAACAATGTCTGAATGATTGTGGCGTGTTCATATATTTTTTCTTTTTTGGGTTATTCGGCACGATCTGAAACTCAAAAAATATCAAAAATATCTGTTCTTATATACATAGAACTGGGTAAAAAACAAAAAACCAAACGGAGACAAATTTCTCAGTGATTCTTTTTTGTAATAAATTTGCCTAAAGAACAAAATTTTAAAAATATAAAAATGTTCTAAAATAAATGCAAACTTTTGAACGTTAATGTTTCGGGAGGTCTTCTCCCTCGTTTTCAAAACGAATCTAAAAAATAAATTATATTAATTTCTATATATAATGCAAAGATAGGAAGTAAATATATTTTTTTTGTATTTATTTATATAGTTTGTATATATTTTATTTTGTATAAAGGGTCAAAAGTTTGTATTTATTTTAGGACAATTTTACATTTTTAAAATTTTGTTCGTTAGGATTACAGAAAAGAATCACTGAGAAATTTGTCTCCATTTAGTTTTTTGTTTTTTACCCAGTGATTCTTTATTTACATAAGAACAGATATTTTTGATATTTTTTGACTTTTAGATCGTGGCGAAAAACCCAAAAAAGAAAAAAATAAAGGATTAAAACACTGTCATTTTTTGACTATATGTCCTACAGACTTGAATCTTGTCAATTCTATTCCTTATACTTCACAGGCATTCACTAACGAGTTATACGATAATCTGCTCCAAAGAGGCGTTGCGGGGTGGTAAAATGTACCAATAAACCCGTTTTTTAACTGTCATTTCTACAAACTTAAAAATTGGCAGAAATATTCCTTATACTCTACAGATGATATTTAATAAAGACGGGTTATATGAAAATCCGCCTCCAAAGGGGATGGCGGGGCGTAAAATATAAAAAAAACCCGCTTTCTAACTGTAAGTTCTACAGGCTTGAAACCTGACAGGAATTCTCCTTATGTTTCATAAAAAATTGATCAAGAACTGTTAATACAAAAATAAATTTCTAAATGGGGTAGAAAGAGAGATAAAAAAAATCATTCTTTTATTATAATTTATATTAATATTAAGAAAATGAAGAAGACTCTGACACCCATTTCGAATTTTTAATTGTATTAGCCGGTTAATTTTTAATAATTTCTTTAGATTTTAATGCATGCAAGTTATCTTTGCAGATTATCAAAACGGAGAAAAATCAAAATTTAATACAAGTTGGATACTCAAACTGTGTGACAACTACTTTAAATAAGCTGTCAAAATAATGTTTTCATTGATTTTTATTAATATATAATACGCAAACTTTTTATTCTAAATAATTTTTTTTAACTCCGAGTATGAAAATGTCCGTAGAAAATATTTCAATTGGTGGATTATTTATTCCTTTCAAAATTGTGACGATTCACCTAGAGGTTGCAACCGACTTATCGGTGGAGTACTGTTCGTTTGGCTGGTGACTTTAAACAGATCTTATATGTTATATCATGAGGAACACGTGCAGATGAAGTCACGGTCTGTCTTAAGTCATCAAGTTTATGGTCTCATGTTAAGATCCTATTTTTGAGAAATAATATGCGTGTTCATCTTCAACGTGACTTAATGTGATGGGTGATGGAAGTAATGTATTACGCAATTTAAACCCTCCAAAACTATGCAATAGTACCAGACTTCAGGTGAAAGCTCTACATGAAAACATAATAGAAGCCACGATTTTTACTGGAAAATATTGGGGGGAGAAAACATATTAATTCCAAGAATTCCTCTAATTCCACCCGACTACCACTTCATATTCAAACGTCTGCAATATCGTATTAGTTTGCTTCACCATGACTATCAATAAAGCACAAGAACAAAGTGACTGGTGTTGATTTAAGAAACTACTGCTTTTCTCATGGTCATCAGTTCAGTTCTCCTGATAACCTGGTCATTTTTCAGTCAGAAAACCAAAAACTGCATTTATAGAGAAATCTTGAGTATTTGACTTTACAATTTTAGTCGTTTCGATAAATATTGTTAGACGTAAAGACGACTGAATCGGTAAATAAACAAAAACTCAGTCGATAGATACTTTTTAAGCTATTTATATTAAAAACTAAAATGTTCATCCAAAAAATAATTAATAATAATAAATAATAATAATAATTATTTATTTTTACTATCACCGCAAAAATATGAATTTTGCACTTCAGATTTATACAATATTTGTTGACAGGATAATTGAAACAGGCCAAATTTCATATTTTTATTAATGGAAAATAACTAACTAGAAAGTGTTCAAGAGTTTTTTTAATTGTAAAAATAACCTAATAATTTTGAGAATAATCAATTTTATATTTGTTAGAATAATAACAAGTTGACATTGAACGTTTTGAAATTTTGGATTTATAGTCCATCATTAGTCTTCTTCCGCCGAATAATTGTTTGTAGAGACAATTCTTATTCTCATTTTTAACATAGATATCGGAAAAGAAAACTTCCGTTATACCGATCTTATGGTATGGTGTTAAGGTAACCAATATCGTAAAATTTTCTACTATATTTTCAAAGTTTTTTTGTTACTAATTAATTAGTTTTTAAATAAACGTTTACCTATAAATGATGAGTCCGAATGATTCATAAAAGATTAAATTTGTTAATGTTTCATTTTGCATGTACTGTATTTAAAAAAATTATCTTTTCAACATAATTTACGAGTTTTTCTTTGGCAAATACTTATATCAAATTACGTCCAGCGAAGCGGGCCGGTAACGGTTAGTCATTTATGAAGAAGAAGCGTGAACTTACTTGAAGAAGCAGAGTCCCCCATATTATATTTTCAAATATTCTTTGGTTCACGCGATGGGTTTTCCACACAACAAGTACTGTTTAATCAACACACGAAATTCGTTTTTTTTCCATGATGGCAAAAATATCGAACTTACCTGTCAAAAGGAAACTAAATTTTAAAGCTATTTCAACTTGAAATTCATTGAGAGTTACTAGAAAAGAAGCTGCTCCTGAGAAAGCAATAACCTTTTCGATCTCAACGCTATCTATTGGAAAAATATTTAACTTTTCATTAAGTCCTCGTAAATTGAATAAAATGTTATATCAGATATAATTAAAACAAAAATCATTTAAAATACTCAGTCATGAAGTCAGGTTAAAACACCTACGGTATAAAATCCTATTAACATTCCACCCCAAAGATCTCCTAAAACAAAAACCCCACATATGTTTGTAAAGGTGTAGAACCATTTATGAAAATTGTTTATACTTAATTAGGAAACATTACCGGGCACTGTTCTCTGTATTATTCAAATTAAATTAAATTTTCCGGTTACACACATATCTTGATAATATTTGGATTCCAAATATTCAACGCAAAACAGAAGACAATTCAAATTGTTAGAAATTGAGTCATATTTTTAAGTTTTTATACAGGGCACACTATACAGGGTGGTCCGTAATTGTATGTCGCAAGACATACTATGCTTAAGCGTTGAATACAATGCTTATGCATTGAATATTATGAAAATTGTCTGAATTAAGATTTGGTCATTAGGGCCTAATCACATTATTTCTTATTTAACTCTTAGAGACTTCTATCTCCGTCGGATAGAAGTGGTTCGATTAACTCTAGGAACGTCCAGAACTAGTCCCATCCCCAGCCTTGTTTGTCGGGACAATTCTTATTCATTTTTAACATAGAAATCGGAAAAGAAAATTTGCTTTATACCGGTCTTATGGTAACCAATATCGTAAAATTTTCTACTATATTTTCAACGTTTCTTTGTTACTAATTAATTAGTTTTTAACTAAACATTTACCTATAAATGATGGGTCCGAATGATTCATAAATATACGTCCAGCGAAGCGGGCCGGTAACGGTTAGTCATTTATGAAGAAGAAGCGTGAATTTACGTGTAGAAGCAGAGTCCCCCATAATATATTTTCAAATATTCTTTGGTTCACGCGATGGGTTTTCCACACAACAAGTACTGTTTAATCAACACACGAAATTCGTTTTTTTCCATGATGGCAAAAATAGCGAACTTACCTGTCAAAACGAAATTATATTTTAAAGCTATTTCGACTTGAAATTCACGAAGAGTCACTAGAAAAGACGCTTTAGGAACGTTCAGAACTACTTTTCAGAAACGTTTCTGAAATTATACCACTCAATATAAGGTTAGATCTTCTTTTGTGATATGCAGTAATGCTTAGGTGTAGACCCTTTATTGCCTTTATTGTCTCGATTTCGGCAATCCTGTTTTTTCTCATCTATTGAAGAGTTCCAGCACTGCTTTTTCCTTATATTTCCTTGCCCCCCTATCACCCAATAACTTTCCCGCACAAGCCGCCATGGTTACTTCAATGCTGTGTTCCTATTTTCAGGTGGTCTCCCTCCTCCATTTTCCCTAAAATCATTCAAGACCTCCGACCTGATAACGTCATTTACAATGATGGCTCCAAGTCGGTAGATGGAGTGAAGTGAGTTCGGCCTGCGTTCACGATAATTTTACCCGTGTTTTTCGCCTTTACACCTGGAATAGTATCCTTTCTGCCGAACTTTTAGCTATTAGAGAGGCCATTTCTTATACACTCTCTCGTCCAACATCCAATTAATTCATTTGCTCTGATTCCTTAAGTTCTCTCCAATCTAGCCTGTAGTTGTTAAAATTCTTTCCCTCATTCAGGAATCCCAATCTAGAGGGTCGGTTGTTAAATTCCTTTGGATCCGTGGCCCTATTAATAAACGAACATACTACTACGCCAAAATGGCTCTAAAGGAAAATCTTTCCATCTTGCTCCTTTTCCATCATCGGGATGCTTTCTCCTCCATCTCAATGATTGTTCAAGATATTGTTGAATTCGACTGGGATACTTTGGGTTACTCCTCCAAGTTATATACCGTGAAACCTAAATTCTTCGAATGTAGTTCCCCTCCAACTCTCGAGCGTCATGTTTTTGTAAAGTGGAATTGGCTTAGAATCGGGCACTGTCGCTTCTCGCATGGTCATCTAATAAGTGGTGTCCCTCCGTCAGTATGTACTTTATGTGGTGCTCCTCTTTATGTTCGTCACGTCTTACTAGAGTGTCCTTCGCTATCTGCTCTTGCACAAAGATATGGACTTCCCAGGGACCTTCCGTTTATTTTAACTCCACATTACTTCAGTTCTCTTTTTGAATTCCTCTGTTCCCCTTTCTACTTTTCGTTGATATAGCCTATCTACTTTTAGCTCTAGCTATTTTTAGACTCCTTTTTCTCTTAAATTTTCACCTATTTCTCTACTCTAAATTGATACTATTCTATGTATATTTAACTGAGGTAGCCGATACTTGATGGAAATTCATTTTAAATAAAAACCAAGATTAATATCTAAATTTCCACTATCTTTAAAACTTATACGTATGACAATTGCTTCGACACACAGTGTCTTTTTCAAATCCACACTAAATTAAACTAACAGTAAGAAAAGCAGTTACTACCTAAACTAATTTAATAAAACCATAAATGATGATAGTGGGAGTCCCGCGTCTCAATGTCTAGAGTGATATAAGTTTAACAATGGTGAACCATTCAAGTCTACCTGATCATTAAGTAAAATACCCAGATTTTTTCTTTTATTAATTTCTAGGCTCTCTAAAAGATTAAGTTTTTTAGATATATTTTCGTTATGCAACATTTTGATATTATCGTTGAAAGTGTGATTTTCTAACATTAAGTGATTGGCATAATGAGAATTATTCTGTTCTTTAATATAACTTCTTTTATGTTAAAAATTCACTCATGACTGGAGCGAACAAGGGTAAGTCCATTGTTGCGATGTCTAGAGATAATTACATATTAAAAACTAATGATTTTTTAAAATCAAGGAAGATTCACAAAATGGATTCTAAACGAATACCTTTCAAAAAAGAATTAAACAAATATTAAAAGATTCGTCAATTTTTAACGATTATGAGAAACAACACTTAATAATTATGAATCCTCAAGCCCCAAAGTTATACTCGTTAATAAAATTACACAAAGATAATTATCCAATCAGACCGGTAGTTTCCTTTGTTGCGGCTCCTTCAATTAAATTATCAAATAAGCTTATCAAAATCATTTTGCAATACACTAATTTTAAACCAAAATATGCCACTCTAAATACTTATGATTTCATCAATAAAATTAAAGATATTAATTTACCCAAAAAATCTAAATTAATTTCTTTCGATGTACAAAATTTATTCCCTAGTATACCACCATACAAAGTAATGAGATTAGTGGACAAATTATTAATTAAAAATAAAGTTAATTCAATCATAAAACAAGAAATTTTAGACCTACTATCAATTACTTTGGATCAGAATTATTTTGAGTTTAATAACAGATTTTATTTTTCGAAAGAAGGTTTGATAATGGGGAACCCTTTAACTCCTTTACTGGCGGAAATTTTTATGGATAATTTAGAAGATAAGATTTGTCAACATCAGTTATTCAAATCATCACTTTACTGGTATATATATGTTGATGACATTATAATTTGTTTTACGGGTACTGACAGACAATTAAATCAATTCCTAACTTATATAAACTCTTTACATAAGAACATTCATTTTACAGTTGAAGAAAAAAAAAACAACAGTATTAACTTTTTAGATTTAACAGTTACAAGAAAAGAGAATAAACATGATTTTGCAATTTGTCATAAGCCATCTCACACAGATTTAGTTATACATAACAAGTCTTGTCATCCTTATTCTCAAAAAACGGCAGCATTTAATTCATTCATACACAGATTAATAAATACCCCAATGTCAATATATAACTATAACAAAGAATTGAATGTCATCAAACAGATCGCAGTGAATAATGGTTATGACCCAAACATTATAAATAAAATAATTAATAAAAAATGTTATAATAATACCATTAATTTAATATATCCTGTCAATAAAGTCAAGAACACCGCATACAAAACAATTACATATACAGGAACAGTCACCAAATTAATTTCTAAACATTTCTCAAAAACAAGCGATATAAATATTGCATTCAGAACAAACCATAGTCTTGGACGCTTAATAAAAAACAATAAAAGTCAAACAAATAAACTTCATAAATCAGGAATTTATTTAATTGAGTGCGGTTCTTATCCAAAAGTCTATGTTGGACAAACAGGAAGATCCTTTTCCACCAGGCTTAATGAACATAAAAGAAGTTATATTAAAGAACAGAATAATTCTCATTACGCCAATCACTTAATGTTAGAAAATCACACTTTCAATGATAATTTCAAAATGTTGCATAACGAAAATAAATCTAAAAAACTAAATCTTTTAGAGAGCCCAGAAATTAATAAAAGAAAAAATTTGGGTATGTTACTTAATGAACAGGTAGACAGAATGGTTCACCCTTGCTAAACTTATATTACTCTAGACATTGAGACGCGGGACTCCCACTATCATCATTTATGGTTTTATTAGATTAGTTTAGGTAGCAACTGCTTTTCTTACTGTTAGTTTAATTTAGGGCCTATTTGAAAAAGATACTGTGTGTCGAAACAATTGTCATACGTACAAGTTTTAAATATAGTGGAAATTTAGATATTAATCTTGGTTTCTATTCTATGTATTAAATCTGACTATTTGTAGCAGTTCCGTTATTTAGAGTCTACTGCTTATTAATGTTTAAGTTCCATTGGAATATTACCATACACTCTTTAATCCCTATTACTTTCATTTGCACTTTATATACGATATATACAATATTCAAGTTTTATTAGTTCTTGTCTGATATACGCTCTTTATGGGCTGCCACATAGCCTCAGTTGCCGACGCGGCCCTAAATTGAAAAATTCGAATTCAAATTCAAACTCAATGAATCAACTCTGCCAAATAACGAACCACAACTCTTAACATACGTTCAGTTCATAAAAAAAGAAGAATATCAAAAGTTATTATTTGGTAAAAATGTGGAAACTGATATAAAGGGAGAATTATAGTAATTAAGAGAAATTTATTATCATGAACGAGTTTTTTCAAGAGAAAGAATTTCCTGTTCGTAATATTTTGTCAGCTGCTAGGGAGTTTCATAGCCTATTGGAAACAATCTGTACCAAATGTACTCGCTGTACATTGTGCTGTTTATCGTCAGCATTTTATTACAACAGCTGTTACCTCAATCAATAAGATTCGAAGCAATTCATGAAACAACAGACAATTTTCTAGTGAAAACAATGAAAATTACAATCGCTTGCTGTTCGTTCCCTTTCCAAAGTGGTTTGTCTGAATTGTTTCTTCAATCTATTTCACTCAGTACTGGACTTCTTTGAAAACAAAGGCGAAAAAATACGCGAAACCCAGATTACCAGAAATCCAACCCAACCAAACCCAAAAATTACATCGCTTAGAGAGACTTACTTTATTAGAGCCATCACCTGTAGGTTCTTGATACTGATTTTTCGGAGTGATTCCAAGATATTTTGAACATGATTATACCGACTTGGGTTTTAGATCCTTTCGCAAATACAGATACAGAAGAACCATCAAATTTAGAAGAACTGGAAGAATTCACAACTATCGAAGGACTCAAAGTAAAATTCAGAAATGGATGCCAATAGTTCTGGCTTGGAAAAAAGTCCAGAAATTTTTTTAATTGCATTTCCTTCAACGTATTTGGCTGAGCGTGGATTGAGTGCAGTAGCTAATGTACTGTCTAAGAAAAGAAACAGACTGTACATCACTAACGAAATTGGAACCCGGTATTAACAAATGGTTAAAACTCCACCAGCCTCAACCATCTCCTTATTTTTTTATTTCTTATTGATTTTGGGTTTATTTTTAAAATTTTAATTAACAATTTCAATTAATTTATATTTTGTGAGTCTTGGTAAACTGATAGACAAATAAAATAAGTATAGATAATGTGTAAGAATATTTTAATATTTGGTATAATTAACTATTATGGAAGAGGGGGCCTTGGAATTTTTTTTCTTGTAAAGGGGGCCGTGGTCCAGAAAAGGTTGAGAACCGCTGATATATACCATCATGATAAAAAATATCTATAATAAAAATGTCTTTTTTGCACACTGCAACTAGGCAAGCAAATCGATCCTGAAACAATCAAGCAAAACAATCTTAAAACAATTCAAATCTGAACATTTAGCTGTTTCAGTTAAAGTCAAAGCCGTAAGTCCACAATCCGCACTATTTACAAAAAGGATTTATTGCAATAAGACCTTGGAAACCATCTGTAATGTAGTGCCTGAATTTAAGCTTGAATTTAATTAGCTTTCCTCTAAGATCTAAAGGACAATTAAGTCGAATTAAGTCAGCTATTCTGTATATTTACTTGAAACGGTTTGTATCACAGGAAAATGAAAGATAAAGAAATTAATTAAATTATATTTTAAAATGACAGTTTAAATATAATTAAAAACTTAAATAATAGGGGACTAGTATTGTGGTATGGGGTTTATTTCCCTACTAATTTAAATTATACTAACTTGATTCCGTCGAAATTCGGCGGCAAAGAATATTCAAAAGTGAATTTTGATGAAGTATTTATGGACCTTCTATATGTTTGTTCTAAAAGAACAAAAAAAAAACATTGAACCAAAACTAAAAAGTAAATTTCAAATGCAAGTATTTATACTGTAAAGTATAGTAGTCAAAGAAGAAAGATTAAATTACTTAACCCTTTAGCGCATAATTTAATTTTTTTTAACACCACTCCGATTAGCAGGAAAAATGCTTAAAAAAAATCAATAATTTTTTTTGCGTCAAATTTGAAAAAAACCTTCGCGTTACCCTTGAGTTACATCATGCAGTACTGGAAATGAAGGGATGACAGAAAAGTTCTCACCTAGGTATCACACTGTATTTTTTAATTATTAATAATTTTAACAATAATCGTTATTAATTATAATTATCAAAATATTATTTATGATTAATAAAATGGTTAAAAACAATTAAAAAAAATTACAGCTGCACATGAAATTTCTAGAAACAATTTGTTTTGCGTGGAAACAAAGATTCAAGTTGCATTTTGTGCACATTACATTACTGTTTCCATAGCAATCTGGCATTTTATTCCGATTTCTTTTAGCTTCCCAGTTTGGCCAATGATCCGTTTTATCCCTTACGACTGATAAAGGCGCTGTTGGCGCAGTACTTTTTTTTTTGGTGGAATAACATTTTCTAGAGACGTTGACCTTCATCTCTTAGGTGTCTCCCTAGCCCCTATCATACACAAGGATTGTGCAAGTTCAATCCGGATTTTTTTTTGGATTAGACCGGTCGACACGATTTTTGGGTCTGGCTTCTGCATGTGAAATGTTGGTTTCTCCTACGTTACGAATAAAGGAAAAAAAAATCTGATCAAAGTTTGCTTTTGTAGAAATTAGAGCAATTTTTCGAATTTTCAAGAAAAAATGACTGATTTTTATATTTTTTATATAATTTTATTTTAAATTGTGATTAGAAAAGTTTTTGCTGAACATCAGAGTCTTTTTAATTCAAGAATTGTGATAAACAATAGCTCATAAATGTAAAATAACAAAAAATCAAGTTCAAAAATGAATATTTTTAGTAGTTCTCTTATGTTTGTCTGGGCTTTCTCGTATTAAACCCCAAATGTAATATCCCCTCATATTCTCGTTGTCGTTGTCTCTCTCCCTTGGTAACGTCGTTCAAAGTCCATCACATCTTGGTGAAAACGTTCTCCTTGTCCCTCTGAGTAGGAATCCGTATTATCTTTAAATTGTACTAGGTGAATGTAGCATATGAAGTTTATAGGACATTCTGCAGCCCCATAATTTTAAAACTTTCAAGCATAGTTTCAATCAATTCTTCATAATTGTCTCTGTTGTTTCCAACATCTGTTCTAAACATCTCTGTTGTTTCCAAGAAAACCATTAACAACTGCTTTAAGACTCTCCCAGGCTTGTTTTTCATGAGCATTGAGGAATTCTGTGAAATCATCACTGCTCATTATTTGTTTTATTTGTGGTCCGACGAAAATACCCGCTTTAACTTCAGATAATTTGGGAAAAAATCCCTTTAAATATTGAAAAGCTTTAGAATTTGGACCCAGAGCTTTCACAAATTGCTTCATTAGGCCTAATTGTATATGTAGCGGCGGCATCAATATATTCTTAGGCCCTACAATTGGTTCCGACTTCACATTATGTTTTCCTATCTGAAATTCGACTCGATCAGGCCATATATGCCGTTGGTAATGTACTGAATCTGTTCTGTTATCCCATACGCAAAGGTGACAAGGGTATTGGTCCGCCTTGAATTCCCATCAGGAAACCAACCATCTTAAAATCGCTTATTACTGATGATATTCTATATATTTTAACTTTTCCAGTACCATTTTCACACTAACGTACCTTTCTTTAAGCATTACAGAATGTGCTACGGGAAGAATAGGGAATAGGTTTCCATTGTGAAGAAGAACTGCTTTTAAGCTTTTTGAAGAACTCTCGATGAAAAGCCGCCAGTCAGAAGGTATGCATGGTATTCCGATTTCCTCGAACAAATCAGTCACGCTATTCAGTCCACACAAGTCCGGCTTCTTTGGTGAAAAAGCATAAAAAAAAATTATTTTTCAATCGTAAACCTAAAATCTTTGCTTCATTCTTGGGTAGGTTTAGATCTCATACTAAATCATGGAATTCTGTTGAGCTGATGAAATGTGGTCTAAATCTCTGTGACTTGATCATGAATTCACTACCATCGTGTTGGTAAGCGGTGTACTGGCTTATATTGAACTTTGCGACGATTAAATTCCGAAGTTATCTAATTCTGAACGAGATGGAACGGGAAAGTTTTGACCATTAGGCATCGAAGAAGACGTTGAAGGAAAATCAGGATAATTTTTTTTTTAGTATATTCACCAATTCGACGCTTACTTGGATTAACGATACAATAATAATAGTCTTGCACATGATAACTAGCAAAAGCAAAAGTTTTGGCACTGCACTAGCAAAAGTTTTGGCACTGCAAACTTGATATGTCATTTTTCTCCTCGATACCAGGCTAGAAATAACGAAAACAACTAGTGTAATTTCAGTTTTATGCATAAAAAATTAAGAAATACTAAAATAGAATATTAATATGTTCGACATTTTTTTAAATTTTAAATTTTAGTTTTTTACCTTCTAAAGTATTTTTGCAATTAACACAGGCAAACTGAGATACCTAATTTTTATCTTGATTTCGGATTTTTAGGTTAAAATAGGCTTCATAAGCTTCAAATTTGTTAACGTTATTTAATAACGAAATAGTCTTCTAAATTCATTTCTGTGAAGCAAAACACCAAAACATTTCTAAAAAATCATGAAAACATTGCAATCTAAACACAACCGGTGTTGTAACTCAGAAGTTACACACACAAACACTGATATTGTATGTAAATAAATAAATCCATACCTACTTTGAAAGATTTAAATGATTTCTAAGACAATAAAAAAGCCAGAACTATTTGTTCTGCAAAAATAAACACTTGCTGAACATAAAAACAAATCAAACCAACCTAAAACAACCAACATTCAACGACATTCAACAGGTCTTCGCAACAAAATAACCTTTTATATTAAATTAGGTTATACTGTTGGCAGTTTTAGTTGGCTGAAGGCTTTTTCTGTATGTTGACACTGCTCAGTTTCATAAATTAGTTTCTAAAATGCTCAACAGATGTCTCTTGTAGGTCAACACTTGATATGTAACTCAGGAGTGACACTATGCAGTAAAGGATTAAAACATAAACCAGCTAAGCTAAGCATTCCAAGAGGTAGTATGGTAAATCTAATTATCAAATCATCAGAAGCTTAATACAAAGATTAAGTAAAGAATACTATGGGTATGCATATAAATGAGATTTTTCATGCACTTGCACACAGTTCAACATTATTATCGAACATCTGTATGGAACTATGTATCGGTTATCAATTTTAATATATTTTCCATTAATATATTTAGTCATAGTCCTACCATTATCTCTTCGTCGATAGAGAGATTAACCATTATCATTTTGCTTTGTGGCATGTGTAAATGGTTTTGGAAATTCCTTTATACACTTATCCTCAACCATACAAACAGATTGTCGGTTCAGATAACCACAAGTGCCGTGCAGCATATGTGACGTAACTAAATTATATAATGTTCTGTTAGTGGGGTCCGGTTTGGTGAGGTAGCAGGTTTCCTTAGCCGTACATTTTTGATTTCTTGTTTTTCTTCTACGTGTCCAAAACCATTCTAGAGCAGTTGCTGTCTTTCAGTAAGTAAATTCAAGAAAAATACAGTGGACTCATGAAGAATATTAAAAATAATAAAAAAATAAGGAAACATTTTACCCGTCTTTTACGTAAAAATTATCAATCCTTTAGTTCCCATCAAACGCCAATAAGCATCTCCCGAAACAGGTTTCTTCTGTTTTTTGAATATTTTTAAATAAATTCAAAACTAAATAACGAAAAATGATGATTAATACTCAGTTTTATTAGGTTTCATTTAGTCCAAATTTGGTTATTTTTCCAATAAATCAATGTAATTAATTAAATTAATAATGACATTATTAATTTGAGGTCATATTTAACAAAATACGGACAGTGATTCTAGGTTGAACATAATTAATAAATAAATAATTTGCTGAACCGATAAACTAACAAGTCAACGCAAAATTAGCTGCTTCAGATAATTTTACAAAATTAACTGTCCACATTGGACCAACAAATTAAAATATTATTAATGATTCAACATGCCATTCCATTACATTTTCATTTACTCAAAAGTATATTTTCGCTGGGAGCTATATTGTGTTGGATTGTCCAGAAAGTTGTGAGTTATAATGTGTTGTATGATTAGGTGCCATGAAAATATTCCTGCAGACTTGCTGGAGATTTTAATTATTGTGTCATGAATTAATTGGATTTATAATTATATTATCGAGTTTCCAGGAGAATTTATGTTGAGACGAACGCAAATATTTTATTTAAATAATTATTTAGAATTTTATATCAGGTGTCCAGAAATATCGTTCATATACAACACTGGGGAACAGCAATTTTGTTGACTAGGATCTGTGACTTGTATTTGACTAATTTTTCATCTCTGAATTCAAAAATATTCACAGTGTTTCTCTATCACGTCAAGTTCTTAAGCTACAGCATACCCCTCATTTTACCTTAAAAGTGTACATACGAAAGGAAATAAGGTAAAAAGGGAAAAAACTAAATAAAGTTTTGGAATTAGCATGTCAATTTACGTATAAAACCGCTTAAATATCGAACTCAACAGAAATTATTTTTCAAATTGTTCCCCGGTGTTCTTGCTTTGTTAAGCTTTGTTCAGGGAAAATTAGTTACCATGCAGCGTTTCACCGGACAACAACGTGCTTTCGGTGTTCGCGCGTATTATTAAAACAACAATTCGCTTATTACGACTCGTCGTCTTTATAGGACCGACCGGACCTTTATAGGTATAATTAATAAAGAAATTAATTAAAAAAATTTCAACTGCAGAATCAACTCTAAATTTACCGTCTACCGAGGTCAAGCAGAGGTGCAAACAACATTGAACGTGTGCGTGAGTCGGTTAGAGAAAATCCATCCTAATCCGTGCGGAAACAAAGTACACCAGGTACACATTAAGAAATCTTCACTGCATCTCATTATAAAAAAAAATATTCAAATTAAGCAAGAAATGAAAGAAAGTGATTTTATTGTGCTCTTCACATTTGCCAATGAGATGTTGGAAATAATTAACAATTGTGACAATGTTTTCTTCAATGGCGAGGCTAACTTTCATTTAAACAGCCATGTAAACAAGCAAAACTGCAAGTGTTGGGCGGAGGAAAATCCCAAGGTAAAATACGAAAAACCATTGCATAGCCTAAAAGTTGTTGTATGGGCTGCAATGTCAGCTGGAGACATAATTGGCCCATACTTCTTTGAAGATGCCAGATGTAAAGGGGTCAATGTCAATTCAGGTAGGTATTGTGGTATGTTTTTTCCACCGATCACTGCAAGAATTTGAAGGATATAACGAGGAGAGTTGTCATATATATGTCATACCTCATGTGATTCTTTGGAGGCTGTACAAAAACTATTCGCAGGAAAAGTGATATCCCGTAGAGGTGAGGTAAATTGGCCCTTAAAAAGTTCAGATTTAACTCCACTTGAGTTTTTCTTGTGGGGTTATATCAAGAGCAGTGACAGTTCATGAAAGTAAACCACGTACCATATTGCAACTAGAGGAAAATATTGTTTATGAGATCCATACGATATCCAGACATACGTACGGCAGTGTTATAACACATTTTCGATCATGCTTTTAAGAATGCCAGCGCCGCGAAGGCCGTCATCTGTACTATAATGTTATAATAATTATATTATAATACCTTACATCTCCACTTCTATTAACCCTCGAGAGAAGCACTGCAGGGGTTCCCGATTCAGGAGCACGTATCTTTGATTATTAATATCTTTTGATTAAATGATCCAATTTAATAATTTTTGTAAAATTTAATAAATTTGTTTAATTTAAACCTTAATCAGTATAGAAAAAGACTATATATATAAAATGTTCCAAAAAATAATAGTATTCCTAATACCATCGAAGAAATCAGCAACAATAAAAAAAAAATGTTAAAATAAGGTGTTCTTTTCAAAGTAGCATATCTCGGCGAAATTGATAAATGAAAACTTTCATCCAACGGCTTTTAAAAGGGGACTTAATGTACTTTCAGATACTTATTACACAATTTAGCTTTATTTTAAAAATATGTTTATTTAATTAGGTAAATTTTACTGGTATGATGCTCTTCAAAAACCGATTCGATCTCGCTTTCACTCTCTTTGTCGTCGAAAATATCAACTTCCTCATATAACGCTTCTACTTCAGACGCACAGCGAGTTCAAGAACGCGTGTTCATTCTGAGCTAGATAGAAAATTAAAAAAAAAAACGATAAATAAATGTTAAAAAATCAAAGTTTTCAATAAAAATACTATAGAAAATACCACAAACTGTGTCAAGATCGAACAAACACACTATTTGTGCAAAAAGGTTATTTAAATAAATTGAAATTAACAAAAAAAAACGCCAACACAACAACAGCACTGTGTGGCGTATACCCTGACTAACTACGCCCGTTTATATTTTTGTTAGTATTCAATGGGGATAGTAAAATGTTTCCCCTATTCAAAGTCATTCCATCAACATGGCCATTTATAAAGGAAAAACACTTTTAATTAACCCCTGGGTATCCCTTATCCAGTGCTTCTTTTAAGGGTTAATTATACCTATAAAAATGAACAACAGTATTGAATAAGTACCATTATTATTTACAACTTCTGCCAATGTAGTGGTAGGTCCATAATGGGCAAAAACTAGTATCTGTATTGCCACAAAAATGTCAACAGGATGTTTTTCACCTGTTCTGTTTTACAAGATTTTCTATTTAAGCATTTTTGGATGGAGGGGATTAGATGGTAGTCCTAGGGTGCATAATAGATTCAGAATAAATTTAATGTCATCAAACAGATCGCACTTAAGAACGGCTACGACCCAAATATTATAAAAAAAATAATGAATAACAAATTTTATAACAAAACTATTAATTTAGTATATCCTGACAATAACATCAAAAATACCAGGTACCAAACAATTACATATACAGGAAAAGTTACCAAATTAGTTTTTAAACATTTAAGAGCTGTTTCGGTTAATAAAATCGATTTTACTTGGAGATTAATAATTAATACATTTGTTGGTATAGACTGATGATGTCTATGGCGTCTGGGAAGATAAACATTCGCCATCAAAAGTCAGTTCCCCATTAATTGTAATGGTGCAAAAATAATTTTTCATGACTTTGAATATGTTGAATTATATACCAGAAGAACACATTTTTCGGTGAAGTTTAATAACCTTCTTTCATTTAAAGGAAACGGCTGCTGAATTGTTTGTTGAAACTTATGGTGAACATGCTCTAATCCAAAAAACTTTAAATCGATGGTTTAAACGCTTTCAAACTGGTGATTTTGATATAAAAAACGTGGAGCGTCCAAGACAGCTGAAAAAGTTTGGAGATGCAGATTTGCAAGCATTATTGAATGAAGACTAAACTCGTGAACTGAAACAATTAACAGAAGCCTCAAATAGTGCCTAATCAAGCATTTCTGAACGCCTACACTCATTGGAAAAGATCCAGAAAGAAGGAAAACGGGTTTAATATGAATTGAAGGGTTTCATATGAAGAGACATTGATTTGCGAAAAACAAATTGTGAAATTTTGCTTGCCAGACAGAAAGGAAAGGGTTTTTAAAAATTGAGTTGTGACAGGTGATGAAAAGTGGATCTATTTTGACAATCCAAAGTGCCAAAAATCATGGATAGACCCATAGTACACTTCAACATCACATTCAATGGATAATATACATGGAAGGAAGGCTTTGCTGTTTATTTCGTGGGATAGTAGGGGGGCTATGTATTACGAACTGCTGAAATCTGATGGAGCGGCTAGCGGTAAAAATAAACCGAACATTGAAGGGAAAACGATCAGAATACGTCCAAAGACACGATAAAGTTTTTTTTCAACATGACAATGCTCGGTGCACTGATGCAAAATATATAAAAAACTATTTGGAAGACGTTAAATGGAACGTCGTACTCCACCTGTCATATTCACTGGACTTATCTCTTTAGGACTATCACTTATTTCGGTCGATGCAGCACAAACTTTCAGAATTACACTTAAGGAAGAGTCGCCGAATTTGGACCACCGTCTTGATTAGACCACAACTCTATCTAGGTCGGATTACACATATATGTCCTAATGTGGGCACTATGTTGAACATTAGCGTAAACAGCGTTGCTGCAAAATGTAGTAATGCAGTATAATATTTGACAGTGGAGACAGAGGAGAATTAATGTTTTAATAGATCTTTAAAATCAAATTTATTTAGGTACAAATTAGTGTGATAGTTTTATTAGCAGAAGTTAACAGTAGGTTAACAGTAAGTTATGTAGTATATTTTGGCATTATGAGTCAAGTTTCTTAGATTGGACCTAACCTAACTCTGATAAACTACAATTCCGAATTAATCTTTTGTCTTTTAGGGTCCATATGGCTAAAAGAGGATATATTTTTTTCTTTATTTGAGTTTTTCGCCAGCATCTAAAATTTAAATCTACCGAAGGCATAGCAATACAGTAATTTTTATTTAAATTAATTATAACAGTTTCTTTTAATCTTCTGTATTTTGTTACCGATTCTTTTAAGACCGTTTTGGAATTATTCCAATTGATTTTATGACCTGATTCCCATGCGTGTTGATAAATTCTAGATTTATTAAAATAGCCCTTTCTAAAAAGGTTTTTATGCTCTTTTAACCTAACATCTAACGGTCTAGATGTCTCACCTACATAGAATTTGCCACATTCGCAGGGAATTTTATAAACCACATTTTTGGTATTTTGTTGTCTATTGTTTGGTTTAGTCTTTGTTAATAGCCGGTCGCGTTGGTGCGGCGGTAAGAGCGCCTGCTTTGCCGAATCCGCGCTGGAGCGATAGCTGGTTCGATTCCAGCGCTCGGATGGTTATTTTTCTTTCTTCTGTCCGTTTATCTTTCCTAAATGTTTGTGATTGTTTCTAGGCAAGAGTGTAAAATCCGACTACGAATTACCCCTCAGTCACGCCAGTTAAAGGCTGGGTAAGGCCGGATGCCTTCTGAGAAGTGTTCTACGTTGGTCACTCGCCAGTCGGTAGGTTTCCTGATAGACTTATGGGTAGGCACATAACCAAGGGTTTATAGCCCGAGGGGGGTGCTGGCCTGGGTTTGTCGGAAGCTGATGACCGTGGTTCGGAACCCACGTTAAGCTGTAGGTCCAGTCGCTAAATAGCCTAGTTGCTGATGCGCCTCTAACCCAAACACTTTACTTTACTTTACTTTTCTTTGTTAATAGAGATCTAAGAGTATTTTTTGTTTTAAATATCGTTCTTATGTTGTATGTATTTCCTACTCTTTTAATTGTGTCAGAAATACCGCGGATATAAGGAATTGTGAGGTTAATTGTTTGAGAGTTATTATTATTCTTATTAATAACTTGTCTGTTTTGTCTAGTATCAAAATTTTTAAACGATTTATCTATAAAATTTTTTGGGTAATTGTTTTTTATTAAAATGTCTTTTATGTGATTTGTTTCTTTTTGTAGTATATCACTGTCTAGATTTTACGGGCTAGATTTTAATAAATCTAGAATTTGTCAACACGCATGGGAATCGGGTCATAAAATCAATTGGAATAATTCCAAAACGATATTAAAAGAATCGGTAGCAAAATACAGAACATAAAAAGAAACCGCTATAATTAATTTAAATAAAAATAACTGTTTTGCTATACCTTCAGTAGATTTAAATTCAATATGGTTCCCGATTCTTAAGAATACAATTAAACACATTCAAATATTTGAATACACAACAAGTTCAATAAACAATCACACAGTAAACATTACCTATATATATATTTTGGTAGTATGTCACTGTCATGAAAATCTATTGTTGTCAATGTAGGTATCGTTGACATACACAAAAAATATATTTACTTTCACTCGTTACTTTATATATATACTAATTAACATAATTTATTTTTTAGTTTAGTTTTGAAAACGGAGGGAGAGTACCCTCCCAAACGTTAACGTTAAAACTTTGTAAAAATTTTAATAACATTTTTATATCTTTAAAATTTTGTTCGTTAGGCAAATTTATTACAAAAAAAGAATCACTGAGAAATTTGTCTCCGTTTGGTTTTTTGTTCCTACCCAGTGATTCTTTCTTTAAATAAGAACAGGTATTTTTGATATTTTTTGAGTTTTAGATAGTGGCGAAAAAACCAAATAATGGAAAAAAATATATGAACACGCCACAATCATTCAGACATTACTTAAAAGAGGACATTACGAACATTGACCAGAAAGTGATTTATTAAAGGCTGTTGCAGCTTATAGGAATGGTGATACTGGTTTGAACGAGTGTAGTCATATTTATCATGTACCTAAAGAGATATATGCGGATACAAAAAATACTAATGGAAATAAAGTAAAAGCACTTGGTAGACAGTCCACATTTACTAAAAACATGGAAACTATTCTAACCAAACATATTTTTCAACTTGAAGAATGTTTTTTTTTTTTGGTTTGACTATCCGAGAAGTGCGAAAACTAACTTTCGAAGTCG
The DNA here is from genome assembly GCA_031761425.1 of Cosmopolites sordidus. Taxonomy (NCBI): domain Eukaryota; kingdom Metazoa; phylum Arthropoda; class Insecta; order Coleoptera; family Curculionidae; genus Cosmopolites; species Cosmopolites sordidus. Next base: position 225,802 of record JARFXV010001080.1, on the reverse strand, counting down.
TTGAATAATACTCTTTGCCACTATTGCCATTTAATAAAGAAAATAAAATAACAGAGAAAAGTGGTTCTACTCATTTATGCGCAGAAATCCACAGCTGTCAATACGAAAATCTGAAGGTACATCAATGGCAACAACACGAGGTTTCAATAGAGAGAACGTAGGTAGTTTTTTTCATATTTTATATAAAACTGTGGAGCAGTTCAATTTCACCACAGTAACTATTTTTAAAGTCGATGAATGAATCGGGATTTTCGACATTACAAAAAAGTCTACAAAAGGTGATTGCTTGTAAAGGTAAACACCAAGTAGGAGGCGTTGCAAGTGCTGAACGTGGCGTTCTTACAACTAGGGTATGCGTGGTCAGTGCTGCTGGGTTTTATGTTCCTTCGATCATCATTTTTAAAATAAAAAAAATTCAAAAATCTTTAAATTAGGACACCCCCGGCAAGCTTTTTTACTATATCAGAATCAAGTTATATAAATTCCGAATTGTTTGTTGTAGAAAAATGGAATAGTATTACTGCAGTTACCTGGGCATACCACCCGTCATTTACAACCTCTAGATGTTGCTTTTTTGAGCCGCTGCAGAAATATTTTGTTCAGGCGCAAGAAACTTTTCTTCGTCAATATAAAGGTGATAAGCTACATTAAACTCAATTTTCTAAATTAGTAAATGAAGTTTATGGCAGAGCGGCAACTGGGGCAGTAACTGAAAACGCCTTTCGTGGCACTAGTATTTGGCCAGTTAACAGACATGTCTTTCAGGATCACCGGTTTGCACCATGAGATATGCTACAACCTCAACATTGTGGTAATGTTACTGAAATTGAAATAATTACTGGAAATTCAGCAAGTAGATCAATACCCAATGACAGTGAAAGCGGCAGTGCTTCCGTTGTTGTTTATATTTCTCAGGAGAAAAAGCATAAAAACCCTGAAGATATTCAATTCTTCTATTGGAACCTTTGGTGTGAAACACTAAACTTGAAGAGATTTACCACAGCCAGGTCCATCGTCTTCTCGAACACAAAGAAGTATTGCTCATAAAGCACAATTATTATCAACTATTGATAACGTTCTGGGATTAAAACGTAGTATCGAAGAAAAGATTAAAAAGACAAAACCACGAAATATTGGGAAGAAAAGATGTGGCAAAGAAGAGAAGATTAAAAAGAAAAAACAAAGAGTACAAATGAAAAAGATGAGATGATTCAATACATTACATTTCTCGCTTGGGTTCATACAAAATGTTGTGTGAGTCCAGACATCAAGAAGTATTTTTTGTTTTATTTGTACTTAATGGTTTTCAGTAAGACACCGGTTTCCTTTGATGGACCGAACAATCAATTTTTAAAAATGATTTTTTTATGATAATAATTAGTAAAAAAAACAAAATAGTTATGTTAGTTTGAAGATTAGAATAGTACAATTATTTTCCACTTAAATGTTTTTATTATAAATGCTTTATATATAAAACAATAGAATCAGAATCCAACAATCCAATCCAAATCCAAGGAAATTTCACAAAATGGATTCTGATCCAATGAATACCTTTCAAAAAAGAATTAAACAAATATTAAAAGATTCGTCAATTTTTAACGATTATGAGAAACAACAATTAGTAATTCTGAATCCTCAACCCCCAAAGTTATACTCGTTAATAAAATTACACAAAGATAATTATCCAATCAAACCAGTAGTTTCCTTTGTTACAGCTCCTTCAATTAAATTATCAAATAAGTTTATCAAAATCATTTTGCAATACACTAATTTTAAACCAAAGTATGCCATTCTAAATACTTATTATTTCATCAATAAAATTAAAGATATTAATTTACCCAAGAAATCTAAACTAATTTCTTTCGATGTACAAAATTTATTCCATAGTATACCACCATACGAAGTAATGAGATTAGTGGATACATTACTAATTAAAAATAACGTTAATTCAATCATAAAACAAGAAATTTTAGACCTACTATCAATTACTTTGGATCAGAATTATTTTAAGTTTGATAACAGGTTTTATTTTTCGAAAGAAGGTTTAATAATGGGGAACCCTTTAAGTCCTTTACTGGCGGAAATTTTTCTGGATAATTTAGAAGATAAGATATGTCAACATCAGCTATTCAAATCATCACTTTACTGGTATAGATATGTTGATGACATTATAATTTGTTTTACGGGTACTGACAGACAATTAAATCAATTACTAACTTATATAAACTCTTTACATAAGAACATTCATTTTACAGTTGAAGAAGAACAAAACAACAGTATTAACATTTTAGATTTAACAGTTACAAGAAAAGAGAATAAACATGATTTTGCAATTTATCATAAGCCATCTCACACATATTTAGTTATACATAACAAGTCCTGTCATCCTTATTCTCAAAAAACGGCAGCATTTAATTCATTCATACACAGATTAATAAATACCCCAATGTCAATAGATAACTGTAATAAAGAATTGAATGTCATCAAACAGATCGCAGTGAATAATGGTTATGACCCAAACATTAGAAATAAAATAATTAATAAAAAATGTTATAATAATAACATTAATTTAATATGTCCTGTCAATAAAGTCAAGAACACCGCATTCAAAACAATTACATATACAGGAAAAGTCACCAAATTAATTTCTAAACATTTGTCAAAAACAAGCGATATAAATATTGCATTCCGAACAAACCATAGTCTTGGACGCTTAATAGAAAACAATAAAAGTCAAACAAATAAACTTCATAAATCAGGAACTTATTTAATTGAGTGCGGTTCTTGTCCAAAAGTCTACGTTGGACAAACAGGAAGATCTTTTTCCACCAGGCTTAATCAACATAAAAGAAGTTATATTAAAGAACAGAATAATTCTCATTATGCCAATCACTTAATGTTAGAAAATCACACTTTCAACGATAATTTCAAAATGTTGCATAACGAAAATAAATCTAAAAAACTAAATCTTTTAGAGAGCCTAGAAATTAATAAAGAAAAAAATTTGGGTATTTTACTTAATGATCAGGTAGACTTGAATGGTTCACCCTTGTTAAACTTATATTACTTTAGACATTGACATGCGGGACTCCCACTATCATCATTTATGGTTTTATTAGATTAGTTTAGGTAGTAACTGCTTTTCTTACTGTTAGTTTAATTTAGTGTATATTTGAAAAAGACACTGTGTGTCGAAACAATTGTCATACGTACAAGTTTTAAATATAGTGGAAATTTAGATATTAATCTTGGTTTTTTATTTAAAATGAATTTCCATCAAGTATCAGCTACCTTAGTTAAATATATAAAAAAAATGTTTAATCGGCAACTCTCCCCGATATTCTTACGAAGAAGTGAAAAGTTGACTTACTGAATGATTGACCTCAAAAAAGCAAATGTTTTTATGACGCCGAATCAATTTTTTTACAGAAGAATGGGATATATTTATTATTAAGGTAATTTATTTTATTATTTTAAACAAAACACTTGTTTAATGTATTTTTTTACATTTTTTTATCGTCATAACACCTCTTAACATTTTTAATGTATCAGCACAAAAAATGTCTTTCTTTTTACTTAAAGTGTCAAGCAAAGCAAATCCGTTTAAAAAAATGGCCGAAAAAGATATTAACAATTTCCTGGTGTAGCGGTTAATAATTCGTGATTTTTCTTAAAAAAAAAACAAGTTTAATTTGAGAGAAAGATAAAAATGATGTATTTAAAGTATGCGCCGTCGCCAGCTGCATATTTTCCCAATCCTTCTTGCAATTTATAGATGTCTTCCCAGAAAAACTGTACATCTTTTGAGGTGGTCAGTCATCAAGCCATTTTTCTACATTTTTACTCCGTAATTGTTGAAGTGTTTCATGGCAAGTGCGTAAGATATCGAGAAAACAAGTAGTAGTCGAATGGGGATAATCAAGTCTGGTGAGTAAGGCGAGTAGGGCAAGAGTTCTCAACAAAGTGCAAAAAATGGTGTCTCTGACCTCTTTCGCTGTGTGTGATGATGTAAATTATAGTCGTTTTTCGATCAATGTATAGTTGAAATTGATCAGTACTCGCTTCGGCGGTGCATATACTAAAATTGGAACGATACAGAGAAGATTAGCATGGCCCCTGCGCAAGGATGACACGCAAAATCGTGAAGCGTTCCACATTTTTAGTTCAGACGCTTCATTCCATTCACAAATGACTTTTTTATACTACCTCCAGATCATAATTGTATGCACTACAATCGAAATCTAGGAGCGGGATACAGATTCTATCGAATATCACATGAATATGCAATTGATATACCTGACTGTACATCCATGACCACTTCTTCTGACCATCCCTGGATTCCCGTTTCCTTCAGTTTTAATCGCTCCCTACTAGCTTACAATAAAAATGATCACAGTCACTCCTTCATAAGATCCCATTTTCTGGACAATGTAGAAATGTATAATGAGTCACAGATCATATACACTGACGGTTCCAGATCCTCTGCTGGTGTCGGATGCGTGTTCGTGCATGCAAACGCACACTTTAGCTTTAAACTACACCTTTGTTGTTCCGTATTATCTTCAGAGCTACTGGCCATCAGAGAGGCATTTAAATACATCTCATCATCCTCCTTGTCAAGATGGCTGATATGTTCTGATTCTTTGACCGCGCTCAGATGCCTGGAAAATTCTCTTCACAATCTCCCACTGGTTACTCACTGTCTGACCTTGATGCGTAAAATGTTGTCGCGTTCTGTCATTATAAACTATTTGTGGGTTCCAAGTCATATGGGTATCCGTGGAAATAAAGAGGCTGACCAACACGCAATGAATAGAGCCACCGACGGTTTCCCCATGTTCAATATATTCACACCTACAGATTTCTTCAGAAATGTCACATATAAAATTCGGAATATTATACAGTCTGTATAATGAATAAGCGGAAACAAACTCTGGTCTTCTAAGAGTGTATTTTTTTTATACACTCCTTCCTCACTCTCTCCAAAAGATCTGAGCGTATAGCATGGAATAGACTAAAAGTCGGACACTACAGACTCACCCACGGCTATCTGATGGACAACAGTGCCCCCCCTATGTGTGACTCATGCGGTGCTCCTCTTACGGTGCGTCATGTCCTAGTGGAGAGTGGCGAGCTGGAACGCCTCAGGATCTCCTGCGATTTGGGAGGCGATCTAGTTTAGGTATTAACAGAAGCAAATATCGAAAATGTTTTAAATTTCCTCAGATTAGCAAACCTGTATCATAGAATCTAGTCAAATTCTAGTCAGTTCTTTCTAGTCTAATTATCAGTCATATTTACTTGTTATACGTCTTGTAATCTGTCTCATAAAGTAAATCTTTATTCGTTGATTCTGCTACCTAATTTCAATCTATTCACGTACTTCATGTTTATATTTATACATTATTTTCAATATACCAATGTGTACGTTTTAATAATCCGCCCGATAATCCTCTCATTTATCTTTTCCTAGGTATGTAGTTCTTTACCTATACGTGTGTATGTTTGAACATGTATGCATGTATGTACGAGCACGTATATGTGAGTAGGGCAAACTTTTAAAATGTATTTTGATTTATGTCGCGAAATGACCTCAGTAGTCTGTGCTGCTTTCCCCCAAATTCTCTCTCTTTCTCTCTCTCAAATTGATCATTTAGCGAACGGTATTACCTGTTTCACCTGGTTTCAGTGGCTCATAGTACACAACACACTTCTGATCCAACCAAATGCACACAATTGTCTTCTTTTCAAAGCGATTCTATTTTGCGGTCGATGTTGATGGTTGTCCTGGATCAACCCACGATTTTCTTCATTTTGCGTTCTCGAACTATAACTATTTTTTGTCTCTAGTCACGATTCGATACAAAAGAGTCTTTCTTTCATGCCGAGAAAGCAAATTTTCGCACATCGTTTTTCTGTTTTCCATCTGTCTGTCTTTCTGCTAATTTGGTTCCCGATTTCTGGCGTTCTGAATATCTTTCCCATGGCGTGAAGATTATTACAAATAGTTCGGTGACACGCATTTAATCTATCTGCCATTTGCTGTTGAGTATTGCTGTGAATATTGTCTTCTTCCAATAATGCTTGCAATTCGACATCTTCAATTTTTTTCGGTTGACTTGGGCGTTCTTTGTCTTTCAAGTCGAAATCGCCACTTTTGAATCGTATAAACCAACGCCCATAAGCGTCTTGCGTTGGAACATTGTCACCGTAAGTTTCCACAAGTATACGACGGCTTTCACTCGCGTTTTCCTTTTGATTGAACAAGAAGTTCTATCAAAAGACAGTTCTATTTCTCAATTTTTTTTCCACACCAATATTTTTACTGTCAAGTTGTTTATTCATTACGAAACTTATAATAGGAGTGAGATTTGCTACCTCATGTTTCTCGTGTATGAGCTGAAGTAGCCAACAAATTTGTGAAAATTCGAAAATGTCTTATAAGTGAGAAAAGTGCATTTTCTTCATTGGTAGAAAAAGGCAGATCTATATCTATAATATATGGACAAATGCTATATTTGTATCATAGTTTGTTGGCTTTTTATAGTCGTGGATAAATTGCGAACATATCTTGCATACAGAAAAACATTTCCTTTTATTTCAAAATGGCCATAATGTGCGTAAGTTCGGACAGTTGAGGCACGTACATTGGAGTTGATTTTTATATGATTTGGATGAGAAATTTGCCAGCCAAATTAACTCGCGACGTTTCCGCGACAAGTGTCAGCGGCCAGTTCATATGAACTGTGTAACTATGACTCACAGATACTATACCTGCGACTCACAGATACTATATATTGCGACTCCGACGAAGACTAGCATGTATTTGATTTTCTTTATTCTGTTTTTCTTTCTGTTCTTTTAAATAAATAAATCTATAAATAATGAAAATCTTGCGTTGTTATTTGACTTTTTTAATCCTTATGTGTATTTCTATAACTGTCGTAACCTACGGATCACAATTTTTTTAGCCAAATGGAGAATAACTTTTTTATTTTTGAAGCTATGAAATAATTTCTTTGAGCAAAAGTGCAGCCAAGAACATTGCCTTTTCAACAGTATATAGAACACCGAGAAAAATTTATGTAGTCCAATGTTATCGTCAAAAAACAAAACCTGTCCCAGCCTACGGACATCTCCCTTACATAAAGTGGTATGTTTCACCAATATCTAGTTGCGTGTACTTGTGTCACTGCACATTAAGTGAATTTTGACTTGATCCGCGCCTGTTTACTGTTATTATTATTATACCACGTGTATTTATACGAAATAAATTGATGTTCGATTACGAACAGCTCAATTGCTTCTAATTTGATGCAGATAGTTACTAAATATATTGTCCTGCAAGTTCATTAAACCTTAAATGACCACCTACCAGGAATTTTGCTGGTATTTGCACGCCTAGTAATGAAAATAATTTCACATTACGAATACAATTATAGCAAATTTGATTTGTCGATTTGCGAGACCCAAAGCACAATATAAATCAATAGCTCTAAATTACCGTTAATATTTGTCTATAAGTCCGACCCAAATCGGTCTACCCAGTCACTGATTTATTTCCAAATAAGAGGAGTATGAAATGTGCGCGTGTACAATTGTTTAACTTACATCAGTTTGATTAATAACTAAAATACCTGGTGTAAGGGAAAATACGAGGGCTGTAGAATAAGTAGCTGGCCTAGGCCAGAGATGGCTCTGCTAGTATATAAAAAGTGCGTTTTTTTACACAATACTGTCAAACTATCAAGTCGCTACGTGGTATATATATATATATATATATATATATATATATATATATATATATATATATATATATATATATGAATGAACACTTTTGTTGGTTGCTTGACCCGGAAGGAGCCCCACCTATCCCTTTAACTCGATGACATATGTTTCATCTCTCGAGGTTCAGACTCTTCAGGGCGCCGACATATACCATACCATCAAGAATAGGGAGACCCCACCCACAGCCAACAATCCATGTTTTCGCCGACCTCCCGTCGGATGGCGTATATATGTAGTGATAGATTTTCTTGGACTGCGTTCAAAAAGACAGCAGTAGCTGAGTGTCATCACACACCCAACCGTTTGGTTCCACAATCTCATGTGGAACACACAACAACCTGCGTCGCCGCCTAAATGAAAATTTTGTTGGTTGCTTGACCGGGAAGGAGCCCCACCTATCCCTTCAACTGGATGACATATGTTTCGTCTCTCGAGGTTCAGACTCTTCAGAGTCCAAGAAAATCTAACTACATATATACGCCATCAGACGAGAGGTCGGCGAAAACATGGATTGTTGGCTGTGGGTGGGGTCTACCTATTCTTGATGGTATGGTATATGTCGGCGCCTTAAAGAGTCTGAACCTCGAGAGACGAAACATATGTCATCCAGTTGAAGGGATAGGTGGGCCTACTTCCCGGTCAAGCAACCAACAAAAGTGTTCATTTAGGCGAAGACGCAGGTTGTTATGTGTTCCACATGAGATTGTGGATGACACTCAGCTACTGCTGTCTCATTGGACCCAGTCCAAGAAAATCTAACACTACATATATATATATATATATATATATATATATATATATATATATATATATATATATATATATATATATATACCAGGTGTCCCATTAAGGATGGATCGCGGCTGTATCTTGAAAACTATTTATCCCACAGCTTTGGGGAAAAAAAAATTGTACTAAAAATGATCATGAGAAATTCACCAAAAATATTTTTAAGCTTCTAAAACGACCGCAAGAGGGCATGACGAGCTAAACATTAAAAAAAAAATTTTTTGTGTGTATTTTCAAGTGTTAACCGAGTAAGAAAAATTCTCAGTTATAATTAGCAAACTGTCTCCTACAACTTTGTTTTATGACATTTTGTCGTAACTTCGCGAATAAAGAAGTGGGGGGAGTTTTACCTATTTAGATAAAACGTCGTCTAATGTCCGTTTGCCTAAACCGATTTTCCTCAATTTGAATTCATTTAAAAGGCAATTGCTGGGAAAATCAGATAATCTGGGAGATAAATTATTTAATTTATAAATGAAACCACGAGGTGGCGTTACATTCAACAATAGTTTTTTTGACGTTTTGTTCAGTTTTTTCAAATGGAATGGTTCAATTACTACATGGCAAGAAAGGTAATTTAAAGAGGAATCGTCCAGTGAAAACCCGAAATCGATATCTCTGACATGTCAAGAGATATTTCGATTTTTCTGAAAAAATCAGTTATTATTTCACTACTACCTGCATTAAGTTAAAAAAATATTAACCTAATGTTTGCCTTCCTTCACACTTTACCCAGGCTTAGGACTGGTCCAAATTCTTCGTGCCATATTAATTTGGAGCGTGTTTAAAGGCCAACGGGCCAACAACGAAGATAATAATAATAACAGTCAAATAAAATTAACAGCACAACAGTCTAATAATTAACAGAATCTGAACTTTAACGCCTTTCTAAATGTTCAAAATGCCTTCCATCATTAGAAATGCAAAGATTTATTTTTCGACGAACACTAAAAACGGCAGCTTCAATTTCTACTCTTGAAATGCTGGTTATTGAATTTTGAATTATTTCAATTATGTTTTCTCGTGTGGTAGGACGAATTTAAAAAACAAGGTCTTTTAGTCTTCTCCACAAGTAAAAAATCGAGGACTGTCAAATCCGGTGAGCGCGCCGGCCACGAAAATTAACTACCCCGTCCTATCCAACGATTTGGAAACGAAGCATCCAAGAAGTTTCGAACCACCTGCGAGAAGTGGGCAGGGCATCCATCATGCTGGTACCACATTTGTCTTCTTGTTTCCAACGAATATTCAAAGTTTCCATTAAAAATAAAGGGACCAATAATTTTGTCTCCCAAAACACCACACCATACGTTCACACTCCATCTATTTTGGTGGTTGATTTCTAACATCCAGTGTGGATTAGCACTGCACAGTAGTGCATATTATGTAAGTTAACGCATCCATCACTGCTAAAAATAGCTTCATCAGTCCATAGTATGCGTTTTAAGAATTGTTTATTTCCACTATACATATTTTTTAACCAGTGACAATAGTCTAACCGTCTGTCGAAATCGTTATCCAAAAGGGCTTGGTGAAAGACAACATGATAGGGGTGCAGCTTGTTAACTCTTAAGATTCGATGAACGGATGTCTTGCTAACACCTAATTCTTCAGATATTTGTCTGATACTTAAATGGGGGTTGGTTTCAACATAAGCCAGAACATTTACGACATTATCTCCATTACGAATCGAACGTAACCTGGTGCGGACTGGATCTGGATGCACAATTCCTGTTTCTCGTAAGCGTCTTGCTAGACGTGTAAACACCTTCTTCGAATAATGCCTTCTTTCGGGATATTGACTTGCATATTGCCGCTCTGCAATACATGAATTTTCAAAACATTGGAAATACACCGCCAACATGTCATAGGCCTCGTTATTCGTAAAAGGCATTGTTGGATATTATTATAATAATTATTAATAATAAATGCAATGTTGAAAATGTAATGCATTTCAAAACTGACAAGTTAATTTGTGTGTTGTTGTTTGTTTCCATGATTCCCTTCTTACACTATTTGTGTAATGTACATAAGGATTGCATGCGTTTATTTGGAAACCCGAAAACGCATAATTTCATTCATCCATTCATTTAGTTTAAAAGAAAGAGTAGGTATATTTATTAATGACTGATTTCAATATTCTGTCAAGTAGTATTTAAGCATCACAAAAGAGAAAATGCAACAATTGGGGAAAGGTATTTTTTCCGTTTATGTAATTAAATTAGAAAATATTATCAGGGTCAGGATTAAAACATTTATGATGATTGATACTGAATAGATAATTTAATTTTTTATATAAAATTGTTACGGTTGCGATTGTGACCTATATATTAAGACCAATTTTTAACTTAATATTACGGAAAAAATTAAAACTAACTGATTATTTTCAGAAAAATCGAAATATCTCTTGACATGTCAGAGATATCGATTTCGGGTTTCACTGGACGATTCCTCTTTAAATTACCTTTCTTATATGTATATATATATATATATATATATATATATATATATATATATATATATATATATATATATATATATATATATATATATATATATATATATGATCCTTCAATTCCTACGTGGAGCATAGGGCTTCAATAAAAGCGCGCCATCTGAATTTATTCTGCGCTAAAACCTTGACTTCCTGCCAGAACATGTTCCATGTTTATCCTCCAGATTCCTTTCCTCCTTTCCGGATTCCTTTTATCCTCCAAATTCCAGTCCAATGCTACTTTGGCTATACAATTGTTTTGTTTTCTGAGCGTGTGGCCAATCCATCCCCACTTACGACGTGTTATCTTGTATTCAATTTTCCTTTGGTTTGCAAGACGGAGCAAGTCCTCGTTTCGAATCTTGCGGAGTATTTTTGGCAAACATTTATTTATGAAGACCAGAAGTTTTTTTTTGTTATTGACTTCGTTACATTCCACGTTTCACATCCACAGAGCAAGACCGCCCTAACATTGGTGTTAAATATACGGAGTTTTGTTTGCGTTGAGTATTGTGTTGATCTCCATATAGGTGCCACAGCTGCGAAAGCTCCTTATTTTCCTATTTTGCTTTTAAAATCATGATTTGCACCTCCGTTATTTATGAGAATACCGCCCAAGTATGTTATACTCTCTATATCTTCTATGGGTGATCCATTGAGGAAGAAAAGGCTGATATTTCTAGGGTTGATTCTCAGCGACTTGGTCATTATTATTAACTTTCAGGCCTACTTTCTGGGCTTCCGTTGCAAGTCTGTTTAACATATGGACCATATTTTTGGATTGATATGACTAAGGTATATATCATCCGCGTATTCAAGGTTGATCAAGCTAGAATTGAGAATTTACTGGATGTCGGATTGACCTTCATTGATATTTTTAAGGGCTTGGTCTAGCAGAACATTTACCCTGCCTCAGAGCAGTAAAACTTTCAAATTCCTGGCTTTTTTATCCACCATGGGCCACATAGCACTGCGCATTCGTATACATTTCCCGAATAAGTACTTATAATTTTTTCGGGGATTCCTTTTTTTTGTTTTGAAACTTTCCATATGGCAGAGTGATCTCCATTCAGCTGGGTGTTCTAGTATGATCCTAACAGTATTTATGTGATCAGTACACGATTGACCCGATCTGAAGCCTGCCTGACCTGGACACATTTCTGCTTGTATATGTCCTACCAATCTTGTTAGGATTATTCGTGCTTCAACTTTAATGTTATACCACACCAGTTGTCACAATTGCGTAGATATTTTTTTTTCCCCTTCTTCAAATCATCGGGAATCTTGTTTGACATCTGTTTTCTTAAGGGTCGTAACAGTTCAGAACACGACTCAATGTCTGCCTTGGGTATTTCTGCCGATATATTATCCAGTCTCGGGCCTTTGTTGTTTTTTAATGCTCTTATATCTCATTGTATTTCCGTTTTCGAAAGTGCATCACAATTAATGGGAAGTTGCCTGCTTTCTTTTTGTGATGGACCATCCAACATCTTTTGAAAATGCTTCTTCCATCTACTAAGTTGTTCTAGGAGTGTAGTCAGAACTTGTCCACAGATTGCTTTAACAGGTTGTGCATCGCTGCTCTTCTTACCTGATAGTTTCTTGGTTATTTGATAAAGTTATCTGGTGTTGCCGTTTATTACAGCGATTTGTGCTTCTTGACCAATTTCTTCAGCCCATGCTCTTTTATCTCGACGTGCAGACCTTTTTACAGACTTATTTAACTCTCTATATGCTTCCTGTCTTTCAAGTCTGCGTTCTGTGCTCTGTATCTATATTATTTTTCCCTTCTCTTCTCGCCTTTTCCGAATAAGCTGCTACGTTTGGTCGGTTATCCATTCCTTTCGCTGATTATTCACCTTGCCCACGGTGGTTTCTGCAGTTTCGTTTAATATATTGGAAATTATTTCTCTATTCTCATTTTCGGGTAGTAACTGAATATTATTTCTCAACGTCTGTAACTTCTTACTGCTTATATTACGACTAATTTGCTGATGTTGTTCTTTTCCCTTCCTAGAGCATTTGGTTTACAGGTGTTTGTTGCAAGTTTCGGCCATATGCAACCCGTTAGAAGATAGTGGTTGCTAGAAATGTCTGCATCTCTTCTGTTTCGCACATCCAATAGCGAAGTTGTCCATCTTCTAGAAATTGTAATATGATCAATCTAATTTTCAGTCCTTTGGTCAGGTGAGATCCAGGTTAATTTGTCAACTCTTTTATGAGGGAACAGAGTTGCACCGATCAATAAGTTGTAAGTTGAACAACTCTTTCCCCGTTAGTATTATCATATCAACGATTTTACATTCTCAAACACTACTTTAAAACGAGTTTAAAGTAATGTTTGAGAATGTAAAATCGTTTACGAAACTATAGTCCCACAAATGTTGTTTAAAAATAAAAGTGATAGATAACAAAGAAAAAAATTGTTTTATTCCTTTTTAAAAAACTATCACAAAGTAACGGACAAATCAATCAATAATTTAATATAGAATTGGTTATTGGCCAAACCAATTAGTTTGTGAATGGCAGGCATTTAAATAAAACAACTTTTGTGATTTCACAACAATGGAAAAATTGAATACCAAGCAGTGATAAAATATTTGTTTTGAAAAAGAAAACAAATATTAAGATTAAAATAAATCTCAGCGAAGTTTATGAAGACTTTGCACTTTCATTATCAATCATAAGATATTGGACAGCTGAATTCAAACGTGACTGCACAAACCTTTTTGATTATGATCGTCCGGGTTGTCCAAATGCGGTTACCACTTCAGAAATGATTGAAAAAATCCACTATATCGTGCTAAACGATCGGAGAGTGAAAGTATATGAGTTTGCTGAAACTGTGGGAAATAATCGTATTTTTTCAACACCTATCATATCTCCGAAACTACATGTACATTTAAAACAAAATATATCATTAGAATCAGCTTAACGAGCCTATTCAAAAACAGTTTTAGTTTTTTCGGCACCAAATCCACTGTAGACCTGTGTATTTAGTATAAACATATTTATGAAATGACCAAAAGCAATTTTTATTTATTTGTTTAATACTTTTAGAATATTATTAATATAATATGAATATTGAAAAGTTTCTCTAATATTTCTATGAAGATCGTTAAACATACTGTTATTTTTTTGGCTTAAAACAAATAAAAACCCACAACTGTTCAATCAATTGTTTCTAAACAAATACTAAAATTAAACGTCAACATTTTGCAATATTTAATTTGAATTTTCGAAAACTATTTTTAATATTTTCCATTTAAACAATTGCTAACAAAGTACAAAAACGTGTGATTTAAAATATTTAGGGGTTCACATTCAAACCATAACTAAATAAAGGTTTTTCGCAAATAAATCCATACTATCTATATAAGAAAAATAAATGCATGAGAATAAATGTATAATAAATTAAATGTAGGGGAGAGTCGCCGATTTTGGACGACTTAAATTTTTTTATATATGAACTTGTAAAAGCATTTTTAATAAAAAAATTAGGTCGAAAATAATTGTGCTTTGTAATCTTCAAACTAACATAATTATTTTATTTTTTTTACTAATTATCATAAAAAAATAATTTTTAAAAATTGAGTGTTCGGTCCATCCAAGGAACCGGTTTCTTAGGATGGACCACTGGTTTCTTAGAATGGACCATTAAATACAATTAAAACTAAAATACTTCTTGATCTTCGGACTCACATCAGCACATTTTGTATGAACCCAAGCGTGACATGTAATGCATTGAATCATCTCTTCTTCCCTTATTTTATCACATATGTACATATGTACTATATTTTGTATTTTTTTCTTTTTAATCTTTTCTTTAATGCTACGTTTTAATCCCAGAACGTTATCAATAGTTGATAACAATTATGCTTTCAGAGCAATACTTCTTTGTGCTCGAGAAGGCGATGGACCTGGCTGTGGATTTTGTGTTGGTAGCGGTGATATTTTATGAAGAATATCCTTACAGTTTTGATGCTTTTTCTCCTGAAAAATATAAATGACAGCGAAATTATTGCCGCTTTCACTGCTATCGAGTATTGACGCTGAATTTCCAGTCATTATTTCAATTTCAGTAACATTACCACAATGTTGAGGTTGTAGAATATCTGAAGGTGCAAACCGGTGATCCTGAAAGACATATCTGTTTACTGGCCAAATACCAGTGGCACCATAGGCATTTTCAGCTATTGAAATTGAATTTGAGTTTGATATATCTTATTACCTTTATATTGATGAAGAAAAGTTTCTTGCGCTTCAACAAAGTTGCAAACGATGAGTGGTATGCCCAGGCAACTACAATAATACTATTCCATTTTCTCTAGCAAAGGTACAAGCATTTAAGTTCTTGCTATTAGTCGTATGCCCATGAAGCAGTAAAAGGACTTTCTTATCATGATTGCAGTTTACATGATTTTTGAATTGTTTCAACCATTCAACAAACAATTCGGAATTTATGTAACCTGATGCTGATATAGTAAAAAAGCTTGCCGGGGGTACCCCAACTTGAAGATCTTTTGAGGGATATAAAACCCAGCAGCACTAACCGTGCATACTATGGTTGTAAGAACGCCACGTTCAGCACTTCTACTTGGCGTTTACCGTTGCAAGCAACCACCTTTTTTAGAGTTTTTTGCGGTGAAATTAAACTTGTCCACAGTTTTTTCAAAAAATTTTTTAAAAAAACGCCCTACGTTCTCTATTGAAACCTCATGTGACCTAATAATTTTT
The DNA here is from genome assembly GCA_031761425.1 of Cosmopolites sordidus. Lineage (NCBI taxonomy): Eukaryota > Metazoa > Arthropoda > Insecta > Coleoptera > Curculionidae > Cosmopolites > Cosmopolites sordidus. The sequence goes on along the minus strand of JARFXV010001080.1, from coordinate 209,994 downwards.
ATTTTAAAAACAAAATAAAAAATATAGATCACAGCGACGGCAGCTGTTCGCCGGGAGCACCGGAAAGGAGGCCCAGGACAGAATGAAGCTGCGCGACAAAAGGGCGGCACCCGGTTCGTTAATATATTTAATATTCGAAAAGACCCTGGAATAGGAAAGGGGTATATCTTAAATAAAACTATTTACTTGATTTTATACATTTAATTCACATAAGCACACTAAAAAAAACGACACAAAGCGCACTAAAAGATGTAAAAAATAAAACTATAAAATAAAAGACACAGGAAGGTTTAGGGAAAGTGGCACGTTAAACCTTACCGTGGAAAATTAAACAAATTGTTCTAAATTTCACCAGCTGGTCTCTAGGTCCCTGTTTTTATAAATTAGAGGTTATTAACTCTATTCTGATAATAGTAAAAAGAAATATACAACTCAAGGGTAATCAAATAAGGTCAAGCGGCAAATAGATAATTTAATAAATGGTAACTGAGATCTTTATCTGTATATGAAAATATAATGAAAGTATATTTGCAAAAAAAATGGTAACTGAGATCTTTATGTGTATATGAAAATATAATAAACATGTGTTTGTCTGGCCTTATTTCCTGACTGTTTCTCTTCTTGCCTATCCCATACTGGGGGTCCAAAAATCCTGAGTACGATTACGGGCAATCCGGTATCCCTATCTGGCGTTACCAAAATAGTTTCGATCCTGACTGACCGGTTACTGTGCTATGTGGCCCCAAAAAGAGTAAGGTTTTGGCAATGGTCGGGTTTTGAAATAGGTGGTCTTTCAATGGCCTGGTCTCTGTTGATCGAATTCTCTGCTACCGGATCGTAAAACCCTCTAAATAAACCTAAGCATGACTTGACCAACAAACCTACGTATCTCTGTCGGATGGGTAAGGCGCGAAAACGTCCGCTTACCTGGAGATTGGGAGTTACACTGTCTTTACCTTGTCCTAACGATACAGCAGCTCTTTCAATTACAATTCGCCCGAAATAAACTTACCACTAGCGATCAAAAATTTGTGAACGCTACACTCGTGCTTTTACCATTGAGGACCTTCAGGTTTTCGTATTGACAGCTGTGCATTTCTGCACATAATTGAGTAGAATCACTTCTTCTCTGCTATTTTCTTTTCTTTATTAAATATATGTGGCAAAGAGTATTTTTCAGCGACTTCGAAAGCTAGTTTTCGCACTTCTCGGATAGTCAAACCAAAAAAAAAACATTCTTCAAGATGAAGAATATGTTTGGTTAGAATTGTTTGTCAGGGGTACATCCGATCGTTTTTGTCCCGTTTGTTGGGAACGTGCAGATATTTCGCCAAGGTCACACTTGGCATTCTCAAAAAGTATTTTTCAGCCACTTCGAAAGTTAGTTTTCGCACTTCTCGAATAGTCGAACCAGAAAAGCATTCTTCAAGTTGAAGAATATGTTTGGTTAGAATTGTTTCCATGTCTTTAGTAAATGTGGGCTCTCCAGCAAGTGCTTTCACTTTATTTCCAGTAATATTTTTTTATCCACATATTTCTTTATAGTTGCTTTAGGTACATGATAAATACGACTACACTCGTTCAAAACAGTATCACCATTCCTATAAGCTGCAACAGTCTTTAATAAATCACTTTCGGACCAACGTCCGTAATGTCCTCTTTTAGCCATATGGACCCTATAAGACATAAAAGATTAATTCGGAATTGTAGTTTATCAGGGTTGCCTAAATTGAACCGGTCCATTTTGGGTAACTGCAATACATAACCCTACTTTTAACTTGTGCTAATAAAACTATCACTCAAATTTATACCAGAATAAATTTGCTTTTGAAATATGTAATACAATTTGTTGTTACTTACTTTAACAATGACCAAAAGTGTTTCGTTTTTTGTTAAATTATTTAGTTCAGATCTATTAAAACACTAATTCTCCTGTCTCCACTGTCAAACAATGTACTCCATTACTACTTTTTGTAGCAACGTGGTTTACGCAAATGTTCAACATAGTGCCCACATTAGGACATATATGTGTTATCCGACCTAGATAGACTGGTGGTCCCAATTCGGCGACTCTCCCCTACTTACCGGATGTAAAACATAATTTTTGTATGAAAAAAATTTAAACAAAGGCAACTAAGAGTAAATATCTAAGAGTGAAACTAAACGATATTTTCAATTTTTTTTATTTACTTGAATTATAAAGTTTTTATACGAGGGTTGCTATTTACGTATCTGGAATTGACAATAATGGCGTTGCTAGGCGCCATCTAATATATACATCGTATAGTTTGACTCGAAGGTTCCAGTAAAAAAAAACTCAGTAAAAATTGGAATTAACTAGTGAGAACATTCGATGCAATGATTTACTACGACTTTCGACGCGGATTATCTCAACAACAGTGCATCGATCAACTCACTTAGACTTTTGACGATAAAGCACTATCTAAAACCACTGTATATCACTAGGTTAATTAATTCAATCCTGGCCGTCGTTCATTCATAGACAAATTGAAAAAAGATTGTTCAAAATCGGTTGTTGTGCCAGAAAACATCGATACTGTGAGCGAACTGATAAAACAAGATCGTCATATGACATACCGAGAGATTGAGGCATCCCTTGGCACTAATATGATAACCATTCACAAGATTTTACATGAACATTTTTCTATGAAGAAGATGTGTGTTGGATTCCGCATAATTCGGCAATGGATCAAAAAAAGGCTCGTGTCGATTGGTACAAATAAATGCTCAAGAAATACAATCGTGATACTTCAAAAGCCTCGTCTCACATCTACACAGGTGTTGAATCTTGGATCTATGCGTATGAGCCCGAAAGTAAGATAATATATAAGAAGGTATTCTAATCCTGCAAGGGACGATGGGAAATGTCTCAAACGGTGGCGCCATCTCAAGTGTCTCCGATGCATCAATTTAAACTTTTTATGCCGTGCCGACATACAGTTTGGGGTTTAAATCCGCACCACTGTTATATTTTTTTTCAAAAATAGTATTAAAATTATTCTGTGATATTAATTTCTAATCATTACACTGGGGAACAATTTGAAAAATAATTTCTGTTGAGTTCGATATTTAAGCTGTTTTATACGTAAATTGACATGCTAATTCCAAAACTTTATTTAGTTTTGTTCTATCACGTCAAGTTTTTTCTCTACAGTTGTTGCGCATCCGACTAAGCTTGGCGAATCACAGAAGTCACTACTGCTCTCCTACCGGCGAACCTTCTTCGACCTAGGAGTGGGGGCGTGAGTGACGCATGAGATGCTAAAGTTCGCAGGTCTGTGTCGCTCTGATATAGTGAAGTCAAAATATACATACACAACTACGGAATTTCGTTATGTCTGCCTATGGTAGTTCTCGTCGTAAGTGCTTAAACAGCCCTGATTCATTTTGTTATATATGTGGCAGTTTTACCGTCCCCATTCAACGGACTAATATTAGTACATTTGTCAGGCAGCCTACTTTGCTTATTTTAAAGTGAAAATAGGTGACCAAGATAAATCATGGGCCGCTCATAAAGTGTGCAAGCTGTTTGTAGAGGGTTTACGAATGTGGACGAAGAGAACACGTAATAAACTTTCGTTTGGTATACTAATGGTTTGGCGAGAGCCCAAAGATCACTTAAGTGATTGCTACTTTTGCATAGTGAACACATCAGGATTCAACAAGAAAAACAAACATAAAATTGAGTACCCTAGTTTACCGTCAGCTATACGCCCTGTGCCTCATTCAGCTGAAATTCCAGTGCCAGTTTTTCAAGAATTGCCTTCTTTAGAAATACAAGAATGTAAATCAAGTGAAGATAGAAGTGACTCCACCGACAAAGAATTCAAAGTTTCCAATGATTCTGTTCGTAAAGGATTCAATCAACATGAATTAAACGATTTAGCAAGAGATTTGGGACTATCCAAAAAAGCATCGGAATTATTAGCATGAAGATTGCCCGAAAAAATGTTGCTTGACAAAGGAGCTAAAGTCACTTACTATCGATCCAGATAAAGTGAATTTAGGCAGTACTTCAGAAATAATGACGGATTTGTATATTGCCAGAACGTAGAAGGTTTAATGAAAGAATTGGCCATTTCTAACTATAACGCAACTGAATAGCGATTGTTTATAGATAGCTCAAAGCGTAGTTTGAAGTATGTTCTCCTACATAATGGAAATTTATACGGTTCAGTCCCAATAGGTCATTCAGTTTCTTTGCGTGACGAATATGGCGACATGAAGAAAGTCATTGACTTATTGCAATATAACATGCACCAATGGATCATCTGTGTTGACCTTAAAATGGTCTGTTTCCTTCTTGGCCAGCAACGCGGGTATACCAAGTATCCCTGTTTTTTTTGTGCATGTGGGACAGCATAGCTCGTGAGAAGCATTGTGTGCAATCGAACTGGTCGCCAAGATCTGACCTAAGATCTGGTGATCCAAATATTTTAAATCAGCCACTTGTCGACAGAAAAAAACATTAAATTTCCACCTTTGCAGATAAAACTAGGTCTCATGAAGCAATTTGTTAAGGCTTTGTCAACTGAAGGAGACTGCTTTAAGTATATCATTTCGGCATTCCCTAGCCTGTCATATAAAAAGATAAAGGCTGGTGTGTTTGATGGTCCACAGATTCGGCAACTCGTTAAAGATGAAAATTTCACTGAAACAATGACCGAACTTGAAAGGAATGCTTGGTTGGCTTTTAAAAATATTGTTAAAGACTTTCTTGGAAATACACGAGCCCCGAATTACATCGAAATTTTTCAACAACTCTTGGAGAGCTTTAAAAACTTGGTTGCAACATGAGCATCAAACTGCATTTCTTACGTAGTCATCTTGCTAACTTCCCAGAAAATCTTGCTGCTGTTAGTGATGAACAGGGCGAGCGATTCCACCAAGATCTAAAAGTTATGGAAACGCGGTATCAAGGTAGATGGCATGTCAGTATAATGGCTGACTACTGTTACTAAGATCCCCAAACTGAACACTCCAGGAAAAGCTATAAAAAGAAATGTTTACCATAATATCTTTTATTTTTTGTATAAACACCATTTAACTTTTAATAATATGTTAACCTCTGTATAAATAAAATATTCTAATCTATTTGGTCAGATCTCACCTTATTTCCTTTCGTATGTACACTTTTAAGGTAAAATGAAGAGTATGCTGTAGCTTAACAACTTGACGTGATAGAGAAAAACTGTGTATATTTTTGAATTCAGAGATGGAAAATTAGTCAAAAACAAGTCACAGATTCAAGTCAACAAAATTGGTGTTCCCCAGAGTTATCATTTATTATAATAAAAACAAATAGTTTCAATTAATTGCAAGTTCTACGAAGCCACATAATTATTCATGACGGTAAAAATTAAATACTACGTAACTCATTTCTATCTTGCCTTAATTTTTAGTATTATTTATTTATTTATTTCTTTATTTCTGTATTTCTTAATTTCTTTATTTCTTAAATTTATTTCTTTATTTCTTTATTCCTTTATTTCTTTATTTCTTTATTTCTTTATTCCTTTATTTCTTTATTTCTTTATTTCTTTATTTCTTTAATTCTTTATTTCTTTATTTAGATTTTTAAAAGTGATATTATATATGTGTTTGTAAAAATAAAATAAAAGGTATACAACTTTGCTCCCGCCGTTTTCCTATACAATACCTTTTGGCATCTTGTAAACATTGCCCCATAACACCTGTAGTCGATATGTGTTTACATCATAAAGTTATTGGTGATTAAACATACGAGTTTATAAAGTTTATTCAATATGAAGAAATCTGTGGCTAAGGCTCACCGAATGGTCGCAGACACTTATGGTAAGGCCAGTAGGAGTGAAAGAACGTGTCGTGAGTGGTTTCAAGGCTTCAAGAGCGGTAATTTTCACGTTGAAGTCCGGCAGAGCGGTGGAAGGGCGAAAGATTTTGAAGATGAAGAATTAAAGGCACTTCTTAGTGAATAACTTTCGGAATGGTAGCGAAAGTATTTAGTTAATTGGGTGATTTATATGGTAAAAATCATTGTATATTTTCATTAAACAAAATAGATAAACAATAAATATATTACATTTTGTAGACAGATTTTATGCATGTAAACAACAGTAATTGAAATGGCCTAAAAGGTTGAAGTTATTATTGTTGGTTCCTGTTGCATGAGAGATCAATAGTATTATTGATGCATTTGGAAATTAATGTTTAATCCCTTTAGAATATAGTTTCTAAACAAATTATTTTTAGGATTACACTTTTAATCTGCATTTCAGTTCCATATACATATAACATTTCCAACACTCTATTGGACTGATATAGGACGACGCATTGGAAAGCACACTTCAATCTTTCTCTCGAAAAGGTTGTAGTGAATACAGACATACATGGTTGCCAATTATATCAACATAAGAGCGAGAACACTGCAAAATATGAGGTCCAGCAAGTACGAGGGAAAGCAATTAAAATTGGTTAACAGGTCCAAGAAAAAATACATTTATGGCAACGAAAACACACTGAAAAAAATTATACTTAATAACGTGGACATTGAAGTAGTTAATTTGAGCATTTATTTTCATAACAAAATCAATTACCTTAATACACAAAGTATTGGCCATTATTAACTATTACTTTTTCCCATCTTTCTGTCAAAGAATGGAATACGCGCCAAAAGAAGAGAAGAAACGGAGTTGGTTTTTGAGCACAACCATTCATGAAGCCAAATTTTCACTTTTTCGTAAGAATGTTAGTGTTGTTCTGAAAGTTTTCCAAAAAGTTTTTTATACATTTCGCAACATGGGGCCTAGCAAGCAAAATTTCTCAAATGGTTTTTCGCCTTTCAATATCTCTTTCAATTCATATGGAACCCATTTTCCTTCCTTCTGTATATTTTCCAATACATGTAGAAGTTCGGAACTGGATTGGGCGACATCTTCTGCCAATTGTTTCAACGTAGGTGATGTATCTTTATCGAATAATGCTTGCAAATCTACATCTTCAAACTTTTTGGCTGCCCAGCACACTCTTTGTATTTTTTTGTCAAAATCACCACTTTTAAAGCGTTTAAAACATCGTTCGCACGGTTTTTGGGTTAGAGCATGGTCACCCTAATCTTCAACCAGCAATGGATCACTTTCAGCAGCCTTTTTCTTCAAATGAAAGAAAGTTGATTTATTAAATTTCCCCCCCAAAAAGTTTTTTTCTAGTACTCCAAAACGCCATAGACATCATTAGTCTACGAACTCGCGGATGGGAGGATACATTAGACCATTATACTATTAGTCCAGGGGTACATCCGATCGTTTTTGCACCGTTTGCTGGGAACGTGTAGATGTTTCGCCAAGGTCACACTTGGCATGTTTCTAAATCATTCCGGGTGTCGATCCGTTGATTCTGTGAAAGGTCACAACGTTTCTCCAATATCTCATTAGGCATTAAAGTGTTGTCCGCTTCGACTGACGTGCGACGAGTCCAACTGACGTGCACGGGTCATTGTGCTCGTTTTTATAGCCGGCCGGCGGCTACGCAGATTATATCGGGGTAGTTCAGGACTATTTGCGGCGCTCGGCAACGCTGTCGAGCGTCCGTTAACTGATTTTTCCACCTCGCCCCCACGTTGCCGCGTTTCTTATTTTTTCTCTTTTTTTTTAGAAGGGATTTCCATACTTTTAGAAGGTTCCGAGCGTCGTTTCGCGTATTTAGCTCACCCTTTTCTTCTATTTCAAGGGCATCTCTGATTGTTCGGACCTTGTAGTTTTCAATATTCGCTATTTCTTTGGCTCCTTCAAAATTGATTTTATGTCCTGTTTGTAGATGGTGCTGGATCAGAGTGGAAATGGTTTATTTGTTTTTTAAGTTGTTTTTATGTTCTTGTATTCTAGCCGATATTCGCCTGTTTGTTTATCCTATGTATGTTCTGTTGCAGTCGGAACAAGATATACTGCACATCCCATGATTTTCCAGTCTAACTTTGTCCTTGGGGTTTTTTAGGATGTTTGCGACAGTTTTGTGCGGCTTGTAGGCTGTTCTGATCTTATATTTCCTTAGTAGTCTGCATATCCTATCTGTGATTCCTTTTACGTACGGTAGCAGAACCTTTGGTGTATTTAGTTCATGATTCTCTACTGTTCTTCGTGCTTGGGTTTCCTGACGGCGAATGGCCTTCCTGATACAATTTTCTGAATATCCATTTTGTCTAACAAAGGGCTGTGGAAATTTTTGGTAGTTCTTCGCATGGTGTATCTGGTAGTATCAGTCGGAAGGATCTGGAAATCAAGGTGTTCGCTACTGCTTGGATTTGAGAAGGATGATGATGGGATTTAGCGTTGAGGTATCGATCAGTGTGAGTTAGTTTTCTGTACACTGTATATTCGACAGTTCCAGAAAGTTTCCTTGTGATAAGGAGATCCAAAAACGGCAGTTTTCTATCCTGTTCGACTTCTAGAGTGAACTATATTCTGAGGTGGATTTTGTTTAACTGGGTTAGGAAGTTGTTTAGAAGTTTGTTTCCGTGAGACCATATTATAAAGATATTATCAATGTAGTGTTTCCAAAGTTTAGATTTTAAAGGAGCGTTGAACAGGCTGGCTTTAACGGCTCTCGCAACATTCCAAAAGTATGGAAATCCCTTCTGAAAAAAGAAGAAACGCGACGTGGCGGCGAGGTAGAAAAATCAATAAATGGACGCTCGATAGCGTTGCCGAGCGCTGCAAATTGTCCGAACTACCCCGCTATAATCTGCGTAGTCGCCGGCCGGCTATAAAAACGAGCACAACGACCCGTGCACGTCAGTTGGACTCTCCAGTCGAAGCGGACAACACTTGAAAATGCCAAATGAGATATTGACGAAACGTCGTGACTCTTCACAGAATCAACGGATCGACACCCGGAATGATTTAGAAAGATTATCTACCATCCGTGAAAGTATTAGATGAAATATATATATATATATATATATATATATATATATATATATATATATATATATATATATATATATATATATACTGATCATTGAGAATACCAAGTGTGACCTTGGCGAAACGTCTGCACATTCCCAACAAACAGGACACAAAAGATCGGATGTATTCCCGGACTAATAATCTGATGCAAAGGTCTCCAAACAACGGCCCACCAGTGTCATCAATCCAGTCGGCGACATCTAATGGCTTATTCTTCTTATTGTTGCTGTGATAAGTTGAATAAATAAACACAGAATGATAATTACTCGGTTTTATTTACTTGCTGGGTAAAGTTTGACAGGTATATTTCACAGAAAATTTAACTTACGCATAATAACTAAGAAATAATTGAAATGAATCCCACAAAATTATAAACTAGTGAACATCCCGCGATTTCACCTTTGGTAGTTATGTTGGGGTAAAGAGAATCGTATATGTATGCATATCGATGTTTGGAATGAATATATCCTGGAATCCCTGAAATCCCTCAGGAACGGAATAGCTAAATTAACGCGAATGAAACCACGGGATGTCCACTTGTAAAAAATACTAATGAGATTTATGTAATTGTTTGAATTAAATTAATTTTCCACTGGCAATAATTTATAGTTATGGATCAATTTTACTTGTACTAATTACTAAAAGAAATTTAACATGCTCATCGGTTACCTCATACAAGTAAGTAGTACCAAAAACAGAAAACAGCCCACCAGCAAATTTATGCAAATTATCAATTTGTACCAGTGGAAGACTTATAAAATTTCAACAAAGATGAGTTTTAATATTTGTTCTTAATTATATCACTGCACTGTAAATAAATAATTTCCATTTGAAGTTCCGGAGTTACGGTTTCAATATCGTATCAAAAGGATTTTGAAAACTCTTAAATTCATTCGCTTTGACATCAAAGTCTGAGAAACGAATATCAAAATTTATCTTCAAAGCACTCAAAACTTCGATTGCAAAATCGACGGAAAACTCAGTCTCAGTAGTGTGGCTGAATATTTCATATGTTTTAAAATGTGTGAAACATTTTTTACGTACTTGTGATTGAAACAGTATGATTTTCTGTCGAGACGATTTAATATTAGTGTATAAATCAGGGAGAAGCTGGTTTTCAACTTGCAATCTCAAATTCAGTTCGTTCATATGTTTTGTCAAATCGACATAGAATGCTGACTTCCACAGACAATCGCTATTTTGTAATTCGGTCAGAGGGCGATGCATTTCATTCAAAAAAATATCGATATTTGCTCGAAGTTTAAAAAAGTGCTGATGGACTTTTCCACAACTAAGCCAGCGTACGGCAGTATGATGTGATAAGTCATTTTCTCCAATCTCTTCAATAAACTCGCGAAACTGTCGATGATTCAGCTCAATGGATCTGATGGAATTGACAAATAATATGACTGGTTTGGTTAGGTTAACTTCAGATATGTCCAAACATTTTCCGCACAAGGACTATCGATGAATGATAAAATGCAAGACTAATAGTTTTGAATCACCATTATTTTCTACAGTCTTTGACTCAAGTGCAACTACTCCTTTATTTTTACCACCAATGTTTTTGCCTCCATCAGTTGCAATAGATTTCAAATTTTTCTATCGAAGGTTCTTCATATTAAGGGCACTTTCAACTTCCTTAAACATATCTTCCCCGGTAGTCGTGCCTTTAATACTATCAATATCATGAAGTTCTTTATACACTTCATAGTTTTTATCTACACCTCGACTAAAAATCAACATTTGAGCAATATCTAACACATCCGTTGACCCAGGCCAGAGAAACCCGCACAAGAAGTCCACTTTTGTCAGACAGTTTAGACGATAAATTTTCTGCGATGTCTTGTACCGAGTCCGAGCCACAGTGATTGCTGACAAACCGACAGGTTTAAATAAATTTACTTTTACACATTTATTCGGCCACTACAATTAGGCACTCTTTGATCATTCCTCCATCGGTGAATGGTTTCCACATTTTGCGATTTCAAGAGTCACTTGAAACCTGGCTCGAGTTACAGCCTCTTGTTCAGTATAGATTTTCGTAGACGAAGATTGCTGCTATTTCAATCTGCGCTTTAAAGCTTTAAAGATTTTTTTGTCCGCAAATTTCCTTTATATTTTGAGCAATTTTGAAAATGTTTCGTTTTATAATGACGGTTAATGTTATTTTCTTTGACAGTGGCTATGGTTTCACTGCAAATCAAACATAGCGCCTTATTACTGGACTCAATCACGACATAGTGAAAGTTTCATTGATCTTTGAATGTTGCGTTCACCGTCTATTTTTCGCTTCTTTTCCAAACTAGTAAATCACACACAAACACAACGAGTCAAATCAAAATACTGTTACGTATGGGCGTTGGTCGGTTCGAAGATTTTTTTAAGCGAGGGTTACGCATTACTTTATTCCACAACAGACAGTTTCCCTTCCTTCGCCTTGCCTAGGCAGACTAACTCGCGATCGCGCCGCTTGCTTTTTTATACTCCAATTACTGCCATCTCGAAGTGACTGGAATACACCATAACTTTCTCGAACCAACAAGGTTATTCACGAATGTTTAATTGTTACTGCGCTTGCAAAAGTACTACTAGCTCCATCTGTTAGCGATAGAGGGTACCAGCACTGCCTATTTCAGCTTTTGACCACCGGATTTCGTCAAGTGTCACGGTCATAACAATACACAATAGTAATTGAACTAACGCGTACTCGGCGACTGGTTTAGAATTTATTGATAATGGCAGGAAAATTAAAACAGTTTTGGCCTTTGGAACTGACTGGAGTATCAGTATAGCCCTAAGGCTGGAAAGTCCCCTGGTCTAATGTATTCTTCCATCCTCGAAACTATACTAAAAATAAAAATTAAAAAAAAAGAAAATATCAGCAGAATATGGACATGAAAAATCAATCTGGACTCCCAAGTGAAATTGATTACATCATGACCAACGATAAAACAATATCTTACAATTTGTCTTTAACAATTTCTATGTTGGAAGTAACCACCGAATGATACGAGCAAAAATTAGGATTAACTGTCAAAGAGAGCGCTAAAGAATGGTAAAATCAAGGAAAAGCAAACCAAAAATAAAGGAAAAAAACGATTTCTGGTGTATAGAGATTTACTTACTACCAACACTTGAACGTTCTTCAAACTGATTTTACAGAGCGATTCCAGTTTATTTTAAGATATACTGCAGAATAGTCAATTTTAGAAGACGAACTCGTAGAATTCAGAAATGGATCCCAAGAATTCTGGTTTCAAAAATCAATATCAGCTCTCTATCCTGGAATGTGGGCAATGTACTGGACTGTACAGGAATGTTTAATTGAATTTCCTTCATCATATTTGGCTGAGCGTGGATTCAGCGCAGTAGCTAATTTTCTGCCTAAGAAAAGGAACAGACTGAAAATCACTGAACATGGTGGTTGACGAAATTGGAATCCGATATTAACAAATTGTGATAACTCCACCGGTCTCAACCATGTCATTAATTTTTCTATTTCTTATTGATTTTGTGTTTATTTTAACATTTTTAATAATTAATTCTTTACTACATTTAAAGGTATTTTTAATTAATGTATGCTTTGCGATTCGTAATAAATAAAGAAGTTTGGATTAGAGGCGCATCAGCAACTAGGCTATTTAGCGACTGGACCTACAGCTTAACGTGGGTTCCGAACCACGGTCATCAGCTTCCGACAAACCCAGGCCAGCACCCCCCCTCGGGCTACAAACCCTTGGTTATGTGCCTACCCATAAGTCTATCAGGAAACCTACCGACTGGCGAGTGACCAACGTAGAACACTTCTCAGAAGGCATCCGGCCTTACCCAGCCTTTAACTGGCGTGACTGAGGGGTAATTCGTAGTCGGGTGTTACACTCTTGCCTAGAAACAATCACAAACATTTAGGAAACATAAACGGACAGAAGAAAGAAAAATAACCATCCGAGCGCTGGAATCGAACCAGCTACCGCTCCAGCGCGGATTCGGCAAAGCAGACGCTCTTACCGCCGCACCAACGCGACCGGCCGTAATAAATAGATAGACAAATAAAATAGGTACAGATAATGTGCAACAATGTTTTAATATTTGGTATAATTAACTATTGTGAAATAGGGAGCGTTGGAATTTGTTTCTTGTAAAGGGAAGGTCCAGAAAAGGTTTTGAACTTCTAACCTAATACATTCAAAAAACAAGTTGGTTGACATAACCAAACATGTGACTTAACTTTTAACCAGGGTATAATAATATCACATAGAAGTTTGTTAAAGGGCAAATGCATATCCAAGTTAATTTAACAAACAGCACTGAAAATTAAATTGGATTGCTGTTCCTGAACATAACAGTAATATCTACTACCAACTTATAGAAGTATTCATGTTAGTTTGAATATATGATACGTCCGAATTGAATTATTGTTGTTGAAAAGACATTAATTTAGGAAATAATAATTAAATTAATCAAACTAAGATTCATTTTCTAAATTTCCACTATATTTAAAAAGTATATTACCGTTGCTTTATCATAGATTATTTTTAAATCGAATAAAACAATTTTTCTTTACTTTGTTGTCTATCACTTACTTATATTTTATATTATATCACTTATATTATTAAATAAGTAGTTAATAACGATGTAAAAAAAAGTTGTGTTAAAAAGTTTGTGAAAAATAAAGAGTTATTAAATTAGTTCTATATATTTTTGTAAAACGTCATAACAATCATTTTATTTAAAAGTAATGCTTTAGGGTTAGAGACGCATCAGCAACTGAGAAGGCTATTTAGCGACTGGACGTACAGTTTAACGTGGGTTCCGAACCACGGTCATCAGCTTCCGACAAACCCAGGCCAGCACCCCCCTTGGTTTTGTGCTTAACTGAAATTATCTCGAGAAGTCTACCGACTGGCGAGTGACCAACGTAGAAAATCTCTCAGAAGGCATCCGGCTTTAACCAGCCTCGAACTGGCGTGACTGAGGGGTGATTCCTTGTCAGATTTTACACTCTTACCTAGAAACATTCACAAGAATTTTAGAAAAACTTTTTTGCCTAGTACGGGATTCGAACCCGTTCCAGCTAACGTGGTTCCAATCATTTTATTTTCTTATTCCTGTTAAAATTGGCATTTGTCTTTAGTATGGTTTGACAAATCACATAAAAATATATATAGTTGCTTAGCGTATCCACATTTATTACAAATATACTGAATCTATCCGCGGTTCATTTCGGGTCTTACCCGAGATGTATGATCACCATAATCGACCTACAGAGCTTACCATTCGTAATTTAATTCAAAAATTCCGATCTAGTGGTAGTATGTGTGATAGTAAGAATCCAACCCTTCAAAAACTTAAATGTATTGCTGAAAACATCGATGCTGTGAACCAAAGTGTGAATGAAAATTCAGAACAATCAATTATACGTCGTTCTCAAGAACTTGGCCATTTTTATGGCACTATATAAAATATTCTTCATAAAGATTTGCATTTTAAGACGAAATGATCCATTGATTCACGAATGATCCGAAACAGATCCATTATTTCATGAAAAAATAATCTTCCGGGATGAAATTTATTTTTGGTTATGTGACTTCGTATATAAGGAAAATTGTCTGGACTGAACTGGACCGAATTTATTTGAAAACAAAAATGATAATTCAGTTACTGTCAATGTAGAACGCTACAGAAACAGTGATTAGTGATTTTTTCAGACATGAATTGGATGATTTTGATCTGGACGACATGTGGTTTCCACAGGATAGTGCAACTACCGTGTAATCTCAAGAAATGCCTATGTTACCTGTTAAACACAAAAAAGTCGATGGGTGCCAGGTCGGGCGAGTAAGGTAAGGAAGAGCACTTTTTTCTTAGCCAAATGGGGCCTTGTCTCCTTCAACTTCTTATCGAATCTGTCCAACAACTCACTACCATGAGGCAGCAATCCATGAGGATTATTCCTTTGGAATCCCAAAAAAATCGTAGTCATAACCTTTCCGGCTGATTGAACCGTTTTTGCTTCCCTCGGGGCAGATTCACTCGGAAAAATCTATTGTTTTGACTGTCGACCTACAAAGTCCTGCCGATTTTGCTTAAAGCGGTCCAAACACTGCTTTGACATTGTTAATCGTACCCGCTTGTTGTTCACCGTGACCAATCACGGCACCCATCGGGCCGACACTTTTCTCACATCCTATCTTATCACTTAAAATCTTGACAGCCGTTCCGTACGAAATACCTACGGCCTCAGCTACTTGGCGCATTTTCGTTTAGCGATCAGCGAGAATCATGCCATGGACCTTTTCAACGATTTCTTCTTTAATCACGCCTGACGGGCGTCCTGGCCGTTCTTCATCGAAAACACTTGTTTGACTACGCTTAAACTCGTTAAACCAATATCTCACAGTTGTCATTATTTCTTCGCATGTTTTTCCATCCAAAAATAAAAAACGAATGAATCGATATTGCTTTTTTTCCGTTTTATCGAGAAATACAAAACACGAATGATACAACTGGCTGTCAAAAACAGACTAACCTATGAATGTATCTGAAATTCAGCATGAGGTCGTCTAACAGTGTGCAGTAAACGATGGTAATATCAATTTCACTCGTCAACGCCATATGTTATCAAACACGAGTATTTATTGATCAACTCTCGTATTACACTGTTTTGTTTTATTCCAAATTAAAAAAATATTTTTAATTTTGTATAAGACCCTATATTTTTACATGTAATATATAATAAAAGCTAGCAATACATTAAATTTTGGACACTTGAATATAAGAAAGAAGAAAAAGAGGTAAAAATAAATATAAACTCTTAGTACAAATATAAAAGTATTAGTGAAAATAAATATAAATATATGTAAATATATCACAAAGAATACTAAGGTCAAAATATCATAATATATATTTGGCATTCCATGTCAAATCACTTTTGAACTCGACCGACCCCTTTTGATTTCCCTGAAACTTTTGTGTCTTTTTCTACAAACCCCTCGCCCCCAAAAACAGTTTTTCAGAATTTTTTCAATTTTTTTACCCAACCCAAAAAAAGTTACGCGTTTTTCAAAAAAATGGCTCTTTTTTTTCAAATAGCCATAACTTTTTCAAAAACTGACCTATTGAGACGTTTTTTTTTAATTTTTGTTTTTAAAGGTACTTGTTAGAAAAAAATAGGAAAAAAAACAGAAATCAAGTTCTATAAAATTTTTCAGTATTTTGAAAAACAAACCTCATTTTTTCGAATTCCGACATTTAATTTTTTTCTATCAAAAAACACTTGGACGTGGACCGACTTTTCCTTCTATTTTTTTTTTAACTGACAAAAAATGTTTTATAAAATGTTTTATTAATTTTTCAATCTTTTTTACTTTCTCTAATTTAAAAACTTAATATATATATATATATATATATATATATATATATATATATATATATATATATATATATATATATATATATATATATATATATATATATATAGTATGCCTTGTGTCTTAAGGCGTGAGGATGGCACAGTATGAAGAGCCCGTACACAAATGTTAGAGGTTTACATAAAAAGGGAGTACAGAAAGATTCAAAGAACTACCATCCAATAAGCCTCCTATCAGTAATATACAAAGTTTTCACTAAGATAATTTCTAAAAGAATATTAAAAAAACTGAATGACGCACAACCAAGAGAACAAACAGAATTCAGAAGTGGATTCAGTACAATGGATCATATCCAGATTGTACAGCAGGTCATAAAAAGGCACAACGAATACACCATGCCAGTGTGCTTGGCTTTTATCGACTACGAAAAAGCATTTAACTCCATCTCTAACCCTGCAATAATGGATGCACTGCTTAGCCAAGGGGTAGATCAAGCATATGTAAACCTATTAGGATCGATATATGATGAAGCTACAGCCACAATTCACCTTGATGATCTTGAAATGGGAATTAATGTAGAACGAGGTGTACGGCAGGGTGTCGCAATATCGCCTATTCTTTTCTCGGCTGGCCTTGAAGAAGTATTCCGTAAACTGGATTGGGAACAGGATGGTGTAAATATCAATGGTGCAAACTTAAACCATCTTAGATTTGCAGATGATATCGTTCTCCTTTCACAAGATCCAGAGGAGCCGCAAAGACGCAAACATGAACTGTAAATGGCTGGCGAACCATTTGGCTTGAAAATAAACCTGAAAAAGAGTCAGGTTATGTTCAGTAACTTTGTTCAGGACAGAAGAATTTCAGTTTTAGGAAGGGATTTGGAGATTGTGTACAGCTTTATATATCTTGGGCAAAGGATTTCAATGGAGGGGAATGCCGCCCGGGAGGTGAAACGGCGTGTTAATTGTGGCTGGCAGGCATTTGGCATTCTCAACATTGTGTTTAAAAGCAGACTCCCACTTTGCCTGTAAAGAAAAGTCTTCGATCAATGCGTTCTACCCGTTATGACATACGGAAGTAAAACCTGGACTCTCACATTGCAATCAATACAAAAACTTCGGGTAGCACAGAGGGGAATGGAAAGATGTATGCTTGGCATTACAAAACGAGACAGAAAATCCTGCGCATGGATCAGGGAACAAACGAAAGTCTGTGGCATCATTGGAAGAGTAAAGCAATTAAAATGGAGATGGGCAGGCCATATAGCGAGGCGATGGGATGACAGCCATCTGTTATCCCAAGGCAATCCTGGAGCGGATACCGCTTGATCGCAAACGTCCGCGAAGAAGACCGAAAGCATAATGGATTGATGACATCGTTAATTATATTGGACCAGAGTGGCAGAGGAAAGCCCAGGACCGTGAAAGTTGGAAACATGCTGAAGAGGCCTTCATCCTGCAGTGGATCGACACGGGCTGATTGTGGAATCTAACAGTCCAGTAAAGGATAATATTCCACAAGTGTCACATGGTGTCTATGAGATTCCTTGTTCTGGCTGCTCCCAATCATATATCGGTCAAATGGATAGACTTATCCAAAATCGCATATACGAGCATTATTTCGCCGTCCGAAAATTTGATCTCTCTTCGACTTTAGCAGAACATCATCTTCAAACGGGTCACAAAATAGATTTCGACAAGGCCAAAGTAATCGCATCTACAAATCTCCCATAATTCATGAGGCAATTGTGATCGAAAAACGTCCAACCAAAACGTCCAACCAAAAACGTCCAACTGCTTAAACAAGAGGGACGACGATGTTAGAGTTAGAAATATATGGAAACCGCTTATTTCCAAATTGCCCATCCGAAACCCTTCTAGTCAAACGTCCTTTCGTCTAATCCCTTAACCGAGCGCCCCACCTATTAATACAGAGATATTCCGTTCCACGTTCCGAATCCACGTTCTTTTCTGGTTGTGAACTCTGAGGAGTAGGCAGATTGGGGCCTCGCAGTAAATCAACTAGATTCTCCTACAACTATTTCTGGAAGCTGAAACGCCAAGATTTTATAAATCTAAAACGCGGTTCTACCCGAGTATCTAGTAATTCTAATATTACCGACCGCGGAAATCTTTCCGAACTTATATATATATATATATATATATATATATATATATATATATATATATATATATATATATATATATATATATATATATATATATATATATATATATGTACCAGAGACCATGTACCTAGACGCCGATAACCGTATACCAGAGACGATGTACCTAGACGCAGATAATCGAGCCATTGCAGTACAGTTGGCGTGGCATAATGGAATTCTCGTAGGCCACCTGGGAGACTTCTCGAAGGGTTAACCAAATGGTTTATTGTCTGATATCGATTGCCGCAGTCACATTCAAGGGAAACCGCAATCTTCCATTTATGCAATATGTCATTCCATCTATCATGTCCGGTTCTTAACCTGTTCAGTCAACTCCAGGTGCTCCTCGAGAAGTTCAAACCCAGCATTTCCTTATCCCGCAAATTGATAAGGTCGACATTCCTGGTAGGGCTGTTTTGAAGGAAAGATGTCCACCTTTCATTAACGTCTACGCGATTTTTCAAAGATGTGTCTATCCAGATTGAATCGTGCTATTTCAACCTATATCGTGGCAGGTTGTACAGGTCCTTAGGTATAGGCAATTCTGACATATTTGCATCGTAAATTATTCCATTGTTCTTTCATTCAACCTGCGCAGTTCCGGAGGAGCAATATTACTCAAAGGGGGAAGCCAGGCGGTGGGTGTATAGTTCTCATGGTGTGATCCAACTGGACGTCCTGTTTATGAGTATGTTTACTCTTCGGAGGAGTAAACGACTGCTGGCGCATGTTCGGAGTGTCTGACCGCTCCTCTTAATGATTCGCTCGCCAGGATGATCCTGTCAACTTGTGAATAATATTGTTTCGGATCTTAACTTTCTGTGCCACCCTGGAGATATTTTTTTACTTTATATCCAAGTTAACACCAAGATAATTGGGGGTGGGATGGTGCCTCAGCCTCTTTCCTCCAAAAGCCACATCCAGTTCAGCATACGCTTGTCTCATCGAGACATGGAAAGGTCATACCTCTGATTTAGAAGGATTAGGCATCAGTCGCCCCTTTCTATAGTACGACTCGAGGATGGCCAGGTCAGTTGTGAGGTCTTTACGTCCAATGAGACAGCAGTAGCTGAGTGTCATCACACACCCAACCGTTGGGTTCCACAATCTCATGTGGAACACACAACAACCTGCGTCTCTGCCTAAATGAACATTTTTGTTAGTTGCTTGACCGGGAAGGAGCCCCACCTATCTCCTCAACTGGATGACATATGTTTCGTCTCTCGAGGTTCAGACTCATCAGGGCGCAGACATATACCATACCATTAAAAACTAGGGAGACCCTATCCACAGCCAACAACCCATGTTGTCTAAATGAACATTTTTGTTCATTTAGGCGGTGACGCAGGTTGTTGTGTGTTCCACATGAGATTGTGGAACCCAACGGTTGTGTTTGTGATGATACTCAGCTACTGATGTCTCATTGGACGCAGTCCAAGAAAATCTAACACTACGTATATACGCCATCCGACGAGAAGTCGGCGACAACATGGGTTGTTAACATGGATATGTTAACACTGACCCCTGAGATAGTCTATCTTTAATTGTCTTTCCACTGCTTAGCTTATCGTTTATGTGGAATTTGATCCTTCGATTGCTTATCATGTTTCGGATCAGGCGGCAGATTTTTGCGCATGGGTTCATTTCTTGTAGTTTGAAGACAAGCCCTTACCCCATACGGTGTCATAGGCTGATGTATGGTCTATGAAGGCCGTAGCGGTCTTTAGGCCCCTTTAAAATCCTGATTCCATGTGCGTCGTCAGAGGTAACACTTGATCGCTTCAGTTTCGTGCTGTTCTAAAATCAGCCTGTTCTGGTATGAGCTTACTGCTTACTACAGGGGAGATCCTATTATAAATTAGGCGTTCAAGGAATTTATAGCACATGCTTAAAATTGCTATGGGTGATAGCTAGCCGGGTTGTTAGAGGGCTTACCAGACTTCATTATTGCTATCACTTTTACGCTTTTAAATGAGTTTGGAATTTCTCCAATATTAAGTATATTGGTATAGAATTTGACAAGCCAAATCTTTGCTTCATCACCGAAAGGGTTTAGGAATTTAGGGAATAAATTATCATAACCTGGTGTTTACGTAATTTCATTCTATTTAAAGCGACTTGGAGTTTTTCTACCGTAAAGGGGTAGGACCATCGTGAAATTGTCGATAACTGGTGGAAGTGACTTGTACTCGGCTTTTAATTTCTCTGGAAAATTTCTTATTAACGGGTACGTCCTCTGTGATACGTTGGAGTCTTTCAGCAACTTGAACTGAGTGGATATCAATGGTCTTTGGTAGTAGAGGTACTGCCGTTTCTAGGCGTCTGAGAAGTGACCAGTCCTGTGGACTTAAATATGTAAAGTCCATACTCTCAATTGTTTCTTCCCATCGTTTCTTTCTGGCCTTATCTAGGTTGTCGAGGATGGCCAGTTCTGTGTTGCCAGTTTCTTGATATTATTTTAACCGTTGTTCTAGTTTTCCTGACCAACACGTTGTATATGTTTTCCGGTAGTCTCTTGGAATGCTGTTTTTTGCGGCGTTGTGTTGGCAATGTTCTTTTTCTCTTTATCTCGAAAGCCAAAACTCCAGTTGGCTTTTCTAAAATTCTATCGTGGGTCTTTTGCAGTTCTTATGACGAGAATTTGTATCTTTAGCGTGATTAGGAAAGGCCTATGTTGGGTATGTAGAAAGATTAATTTTTTAGGTTAATTTTGCATAAAAATTTTTGCTTAAAAATCTCGTTGAAAGTGTGATTTTCTAAAATTAAATAGTCATTATCGAAATTATTTTATTCCTTAACATAACTTCTTTTATGTTCATTGAGCTTAATGGATAAATATCTTACTGATTGTCCAACATAGACGAACATAAAGAAAATCATGATTTATAAAGTTTATTCATTTGACTTTATATTGAATATATTTACTTCTATCTGTTTGATGACATATAATTCTTTGTTATAATTATCTATTGAGACTGAAATCTTTAATATTCTATGTATAAATAAATTAAATGCTGGCATATTATATGAATAAGGGTGACAAAATTTGATATGTATAACTAAATCTGTGTGAGATGGTTTCGAAAAATTAAAAAATCGTGTTTATTGTCTTTTCGACAGTAACTGACAAATACAAAATATTAATACTATTATTTTGTTCTTCTTTGACTGTGAATTTAATGTTGAATTATAGATTAATTTACTTCATTGCCAGTACCAGTAAAGGTGATTGTGATTTATTGGTGATTGGTGATTTATTTTATTTTTTAAGATATTCATAAACATTTTAGCCAATAAAGGACTTAAAGGGTTTTCTATTATCAAATCGCTATTCGAAAAATAAAAAGCATTACCAAATTCAAAATAAACTTCATCCAAACTAATTGAAAGCTGCTCTAAACTGCTCTAAAATTTCTTGCTACTTCTTAAAAATAAAGTTAATCATGAACAAGAACGCTTTGAGCTACTTTCATTTAGTTTGGATAGTTTGAATAGATAATTATAATAAATAATTCAAAATTAACAAAGACATCGCAAATATTATAACTAAACTAATACCGGACAACAATATTTTTGTAACATTGATTAGAATGTTTTTTTTGCGTTTCATTTAGGTAGTTATTAAAACTTTCACTTTCTCTCGTCTCACTTTTAAGTATCTGTTTCTCCTTTATATCATGAGGTCAATGAGATTATTTGTACCTGACTTTGGACTTGATAATGTAGGAATTACCACAAGCCCACAGAGGGGGTATTTCCACATTATTCTATGAACTTTTAAGAGCAGTTTTATTGTTTTTTATAGTTTAGTTTTTCTGGTTTTAGTTCTATGTCGTTTACAGTACAGTCATGTTCTACTCGTTGATTTTGCAAAAATCCAGTGAATAAGTTTTGTTATATATGCGGAGGATTTATTTCCAAGTCACAATCTAGATCTATATCCGAGGAAGTCAAAAAAGCCTATCATTTATATTTTAAGTGACAAATTGAAGATCAAGATAAAAGTTGGGCTGGTTATGTTTGCTGTGTGAGTTGTCATGTAAATTTAGTGCACTGTATGCATCGCAAGAAAAATTCTATGCTGTTTGCTGTTCTTATAGTGTGAAGAGAACCTACTGACCATGTATGTCATTGCTACTTTGTATCACTAAAACAGAAGGGATTTCAAAAAAGCAAAGGGACACAGCCAAAAACTACCGATACCGATTGCGAACCTGAACAACATGATCCCCGTGATTCTTCATCAGGATCTGATGCACAACTTCCTGAAAACACTAATTGTGACCCAACATGTTTAACAACTACCAGTGAACCTCATTTAATAACACAGAATTAATTAAATGATTTGGTCATTGTCTGGGATTGTCAAAACAAAAATCGGAACTTCTTGGTTCCAGACTTCAACAGCGAAACCTGCTAGATAAAAGGCTAGGGTTTCATTTTACTAGAAACGAAATGTAACATTTTCAAGTTTTTATAAAATGGAACGATCGCTATATCTCTCTTGTTATATTGATGGTTTAATGAATGAGTTTAATATGGGACATGTACCTTCCGAGTGGCGTATTTTCATTGATTCGTCGGAATACAGCTTAAAACCATTTTTGCTTTATAATGGAAACAAAAACCCATCTATTGCTTTAGCCCATTCAGGGACAAGGATAGAAACCTATGACAAAACCTATGACAACAAACGATAGAAACAACCATACTAAATCTAATTAAATATGAATAGTATCAGAATATCAATAGTATCAGAAGTACTGCTCAGTTATTATGTCCATAGGACAGTAGGGCAACAAAGAACAGTAAAAAAGATTCTCCTCATAGATCTCCTTTTGAACTTGGAACTTCAAACATAAAATACGTCCCCCTTATTAACCCAAAAAACGTGATTCTTTCGCCTCTCCATATTAAGCTGGGACTAATGAAAAAACTTTGTCAAAGCCATGAATAACGAAGGTAATGGTTAAAGTACCTATAAGAAATATTTCTTCAGTTAAGTGATGCAAAACTAAAAGAAGATATATTTATTGGATCAATACGGAAGCTTATAGGTATTTTTCGTTTAAAAAAAAAACTAAATAAAAAGGAATTAGCAGTTTGGAAGGTTTTGTAAGTGTAGTGAAAGGATTTCTGGGCAACAAGAAAAATGAAAATTATAAAAACCTCATAGATAAACTCTTGAAAGTCTATAAAATACTAGAGAGTCGCATTGATTGTAACAAGAAAACTGTACGCGTTAGAGTAATTAGCTTATCATTTTCGGATTTAGGACCGCAAAATACCTCACATATATCTATTTTCATAAATGTTAACTCAAAAAAACTTAAATTTGCTGACTGTGTAATAAATCAACTGTGATGCAACAAACATGCGTTCGTTCTACTATGATACGCGCCGCGATGCTATGTGCGTGTACCAAAGCAACAAAATCGAACAATTTCTAGCGATCCCAATACCGCGTTCGGTTTCGGGAAATCCAATACTAATTCGCAATACTGAAACAGTGTTAAACGGAGCAGTGTTTAAGATGCAAAAGGAAATCATGGACCTACCACTGTGCTAAAAAAAGTTGTAAATAATGATAATTACCTTATAGATTAGCTTCTCTTTCCTTTAAAAAATCCTTACGAATTTTCCGGACCAACCTGATATTATCTTCTAAGATAAATAGTCAAATTATTTATGTTATTTTTAATATTGTTCTAGCTTTTCCAAGAAAAAGAAAATAATGCATTCAACAATATAAAATACAAAAGTTAAGTCACACATTTTCCCTTCTGAATTGCTGTATTAAAGGAGCTTATTACATAGACAGGAATGATATGGAAGAAGCTCTTTGTAAACGTTACGGGTGCATTCCTGCTTTATGGAAACTCTCTGCGGCATAAATATTGCATGCACGCGTTTAACAAAGCTATTTACATTATGGTTACGTCTGTCTATTTCAATTGTAATTTGTACATTTTGACTGTAGCGTGTCGAGTAAAAAAACCGCAACATAGAGGCCAGTAAAGTAAGAGTTGTGGAGCCTTGTTAATATAGTATATTTTATTTAAAGTTATAATTACTTTATTTCTAAGACAATATTAATTTTTCAAAATGAATTTATCGCGCATTCAAAAGTCATATATGATACTAGGCTGAATATAAACAATTACATTATACATTGATGAGATATTTTAGAAGAAATTACGTGGTCCAAAAAATAAGAGTAATTTTTATTATAAATCATAAACTAAGCTAAAAGACTTAATTCTCTCAAACCATTTGGTCTAAATAACACAGATCGATATGATTTTTGTAACATTGATGAGAATGTTTTTTTTTGCATTTCATTCAGGTAGTTATTAAAACAGCTTTTCGCAGAAACGTCCTAGCTCGCCCCATTTTCAAGTATTCGCTTCTCCTTTATATCATGGGCCAATTGAAATTATTGGTAGCTGGCATTGGACTGGACAATGTAGGAATTACCACAAGACCGTTGGGACAAACAGGTTTATTGATATTTGGATCGGACAAGGTCTGTCAGATCAGTTAGTCTCATAAATAAAAATGAAATTATGTTCGTTGGTAAGCGCATAACTTGAGAACGGCTGCATCGATTTGGCTCAGTTTTTTTTAGTGTTCGTATTAGTCCGAATAAGGTTTTTAGGAAAAAAAAATTGGAAAAGTTGCCCAGAAAATGGTGGAAAACCCGAGAAATGGTTTTTTCTATAGAATGTTTGTATGAACTCAAGACTATAACTCACGATTCTAACCATGGATGGGCGCAATTCCTTTTTTGTTTAATTCGTTATGGTCGTTATGGAAAAAAATCGAGGCTATTACGAAGGAAATTCGAAAAATTCGGACAAGCTGCAAAAATCATAATTTTTTATGCTCTCTCGATCATAACTGACGAAGGAACAATGTATTTGGTTGATTATTTTTTTGTTTTGTTTCACGAACCGATCACAAACAAGTTTATTGAAATGGACCGGACAACGTCTGTCGGATCAGCTAGTCTTATCTTATAAATAAAAATGAAATGCTGTTCGTTGGTAAGCGCATCACTTGAAAATGGCTGAACCGATCTGGCTATTTTTTTTTAATGTTCGTATTAGTCCAAATAAGGTTTTTAGGAAAAGAAAAATTGGAAAAGTTGCCCAGAAAATTGTGGAAAAACTGAAAATGCTTTTTTCTATGGAATGAATATATATATAATATATTTTAATAATAATATTTTTAATAATAATATTTTTAATAATATATTTTTCTATGAATGAAACAAGTTTATTGAAATTTGGACCGGACAACGTCTGTCGGATCATCTAGTCTTATTTTAGAACAAAAATGAAATGCTGTTCGTTGATAAGCATCTGAAGGGTAAGCATTATTTTCAGATTTAAGACTACAAAATACTTCATGTGCAGCTATTTTCATCAATGTTACCTGAAAAAAGTTTAAATTTGTTGGCCTATTTTATTTTCCTCATTAAGCTTGCATATCTCTATGTCTCCTCATACCATTTGTGTATGTCGTTTACGGTCCTTTCCCATTTAAACACGCTTAACATGGAGTTTTTTAGAAACGATTTTATATCAGCTTCTTTTCGGACCTCCTAAATTTCTAGACCCTCCAAATTTAGATCCTCGCGTTAGCAGCGGTGGTAGAGCGGTGGCTTGAAGCCACTGTGTCGGCATTATGGTTGGAGCGATATCAGTTTCGATTCCCGTGCTCGGCGGGATGTTTGTGTTTGTTTTTACCCAAACTTTAAATGGGTTCAAGTTAAAATACGGAAAGTTAGTATAGCCTTAGTAGCCGATGCTGGGTGTTTGTGTTTGTTTTCATTTCACTTGAAGCGGACATCGAAAAAAAGTGAGGTCCTGAAATTTGTTCATATTGGGCACATTTATATTTCTACGGGATATGAACGTATACACATAATATTTTTTTTATTTGAGGTTTAGTTATGAGATTCTATAGAATTCATCTGATTGGCGGAAGGGCTTCTTTAGAATTTTATTTTCATATTGAAGCAAATTATAATAAAATAATAATTGTGGTGTTTCGTATTGAAAATTTACTGGTCTTTTTGATTTGCAAATGGGATTCCAAATTTGATTTTTGTTCTAGTGTTTAACCTGAACTAAATATTTTTCTTAATAACATTAATAATTTTATTTTTTTACTGCAAAATAAAGCTTAACATTTACAAATTTTACCATAAAATTGCAAAATGGGATCTAAATTAGTTTAGGAGATAAATCAATTAGAGTACGTGCATGTCATACTGTTATACATGTCATACGGATAATGTACGGCCACCTTGTCGATTAGGAGATGATAAAATGGCGAAGTGATCTACTAATTGCTTTGCTTTTCTCGTTTGTCGTCTGGAAGTTTTAAATACTTCTACAAGTTTATTTTCACTCCAAGATTTAGGTACTACAGTCAGTATCATTGTCTTTATAGAAGTAGATGAAGACGGATCATTAAATTTCTCCTTCAACTGCTTCAAAATTTCATAGTCTTGGTCTTGGTCAGTTGGGAATCGAACTATGTTTATACTTATCTTCGGGAACGTACGGTACATCTTGGGAGTTTTGTGGAGTTTCAACTGATGATTAACTACTCTGCACGAGATTTTTTACCACTATCGGAGGTGTTTCAACCGACAATTGTTTCCTGCAGGATGCACACACATACACATTTGAGGAAAAATTCAATTTTTCAGCTAAACTCTTAGGAATTCTTATTATATCTTTAAACCTTCGGTGAGCTTTTAAATTAAATGGATTGAAGCACCGACCACCGGAGTCATAATAAATCAATAAAAATGATAAAACTTATTGACGGACGTAACCCACTAAGAGGTTAGAACAACAACTAAAAAAATAACGGAAAACAAGCCTGACTTTGCGTCATACTTCCTTCTCTTTCTATTATATAACTTTGATTAGTTTTGATAAAGTGATTCTTTTCGCCACTAAGAGATGTCGTTATTATTTGTATTATATTGTCCCAATATGAGAAACAATCACATAAAATAATGTTTTATTTTAATATTGCTTTCTACACATATTTTTGTTCAAAATAATACATTTTCTACATAATACATAACAATACTTAATGAATATTATTGAAATATAACCAAAGTTTTATATCGACATTTTAAAGTGTTTTTACATCACCAGCCGGATTTAACAGGTATCAGGCTCAGAGCGTCATGTACGTACTCTAATTGATTTATCTCCTAAACTAATTTAGATCCCATTTTGCAATTTTTATGGTAAAATTTATAAATGTTAAGCTTTAATTGCAGTAAAAAAAATATTACAAAAAAAAATATATATATATATATATATATATATATATATATATATATATATATATATATATATATATATATATATATATATATTTACTTCCGGTTTAACACTAGAAAAAAAATCAAATTTCGAATCTGATTTGAAAATAAAAAATAACAGTAAATTTTTTATACAAAACACTATATTTATTATTTTATTATAATTTACTTCAATATGAAAAAAAAATCCAAAGAAACCGTTTCGTCAATCAGGTGAATCCTATAGAATCCCATATCAGAACAACCAAACCTCAAATAAAAACAAGAAAAATAGGCAGTCATGGAGACTGCCGACAGAAGTGAAAACCTGAAACTTTGCAATAACTGTGTTTTTTTTTAAATTTATACAGTCATTGGTTCAAATACTGTCGAACAACTAGATGATCGAACTATCGAACAACTAATGAAAAATACTATTGAACAACTAGAAATCTGTTTTACCACGCTAGTAAGATAACTCATCAACCGCTATGAAATATTCATTCAGCCTTGTTTAAGCCTTGATTAAATGTATCAGGTTTTTTTTTTCTAATACAGTACCCAGTATTCAGCTCCATACATAAGTTGGCAAACAGTCTGCAGGTGCTTGGGAAGTAACTAATTCTCCAGATGCTTTTGTGGAAAGGATGTGTGAACCCATAAGAGGAAGTGGAAGGGACGTAAGGACTGATAATTTGTTTATCAGTTTTAAGTTGATAGAAAGCCTAAAGAATTTCAGAATAACTTTTCTAGGAGCGGTTAGGAAAAATAAAACAGAGCTCCCTGTTGATTTTTCAACCCGCTTTATTTTTTTAATTTTTGGGATTATCGGTCAATTGTTAAATTATTACTTTTTTATTATTTTGTTTACGTTTCAATTTAATAACAAACCATCTTCAGAATCACTCTACAATATACATTATTTTTATAAAAAATGCAAATTTATATCTAAAAACCTACCACCATATTTAATTGAACGTTTGTTTTTCCAATTTTCAATTAACACATTTTTAAATATTTAACAATTTTTTCACTTTTATATTTCTTGTTTTTTATTATAACCCAACAATTTTGGGTTTTTTACATGGAAACATTTTTAAAAAATAATGAAAATGTATTATACATCTTAAATTATCTCTATGGACCGGGTTCGAATCCCGTACTAGGCAAAAAAAGTTTTTCTAAAATTCATGTGAATGTTTCTAGGTAAGAGTGTAAAATCTGACAAGGAATCACCCCTCAGTCACGCCAGTTCGAGACTGGGTAAGGCCGGGTGCCTTCTGAGAGGTTTTCTACGTTGGTCACTCGCCAGTCGGTAGGCTTCTCGAGATACTTTCGGTTAAGCACAAAACCAAGGGTTGATAGCCCGAGGGGGGGGGGGGGGCTGACCGGGGTTTTCGGTAGCTGATGATCGTGGTTCGGAACCCACGTTAAGCTGTAGGTCCAGTCGCTGAATAGCCTTCTCAGTTGCTGATGCGCCTCTAACCCCAAAACTTTACTTTAATTTAAATTATCTGTATCATTTCGGAAATTAATGATATACAATTATTATAATATTATTATACTATTATAATTATTAATGGTATAAAAAATGTAAAAAACAAAGGTGTGTGACATCATTAGGAGAGTGAAGCAATTGAAATGGACATGGGCAGGTCATGGGGCGATGAGACGACAGATGAACCAGGGCAATCCTGAAGTGGATACCGCTTGATCGCAAACGTCCGCGAAGAAGACCGAAAGTTTGATGAACTGATGACATCGTTAAGTATATAGGACCCGGGTGGTAGAGGAAAGTCCAGGACCGTGAAAGTTGGAAGCATGCTGAAGAGGCCTTCATCCTGCAGTGGATCAGTGGATCGACACGGGCTGATGATGATGATATATATATATATATATATATATATATATATATATATATATATATATATATATATATATATATATATATATATATATATATATAAATATATATATATATATTCTTGCATGCCGGTATAGCTGGAAATTTGACTTACCAAATACGGGAAACATGCTAGTTCTTCTAGTGGTGTATTATTATATCTCCTTATTTGAAGTAGTTTTTTTACAATATTTTCATAATATATTTAATTTCATATAGTATAGATGTCAAAATTTATAAGATTAAACGAAAATGTATCTTAAGACACCTGTTAATAGCAATTTTTGAACATAATTTTAATAATCTGAGTGTTTTATATATTCTAGCACGACACGAAAGCATTAAAAAAGCTTATGGCTACTTCTTCCATGCATTATAAACTTAAACAGTCCCTCGTCTGGGATATAGAAGAAAGAACGCACGGTCATGTCATAAACTTCTCACTATTTATACCTTTCCAGGGAATTTGAACGTGTGTCCTCTACTTAAAATTAAATATGGATGAATGCAAATTTTCTCATTTGGTTTATTACTTTAAATGCAAAGTAACTAAAATTTTAGTACCGAAAAGATACAATAATTAGAAAATATAAATAGTTGTATGTTTAATGCCTTCTTTTTTAAATAACATAAGTTCGAAGTATCAATTTTCCCTTCAAATGGAATAATCAGCGTTTCAAAAGTTTTTTCTTTCTCATTTCAAGTTTTAGATTTCGAACCAAAAATGGCGAATGACAGTGGTTTCTGTGCATTTCGTGAACATAACCAGACTGACATGTTATGAAGGTTACAAACCATGTAAATGCCAATGAATTGTTGATAAATTACGAAGTTACTAGTATGTTGGAAAAACAACGGATCTTTTTAAACTTAAAGAAAACGACTACCGCCATCTATTGAAACAATATATAATCTGAAATATGTGTATCTGCTCTATAAAACGAGACCACCATCATTAGAATCGATCAACGGATTGTCAAGTTATAGCGTTTAAAGTAACAGGACCTTTTATTACCTCGTCACAAAACACGATGGAACAAAGAGCTAATATTAAATTTTGTTTCAAGCTCGGTAAAACTATTACAGAAACAGTTGAATTGATGAAAAAAGTTTATACTGATGATTGCTTATCCCGTACAAGTGTGTCTTTAACTGGTATAAGCGATTCCAGGACCGTCTTGATGCTTTGGACGACAACTCAAAGCCAGACCGCCCAA
Organism: Cosmopolites sordidus; assembly: GCA_031761425.1. NCBI lineage: Eukaryota > Metazoa > Arthropoda > Insecta > Coleoptera > Curculionidae > Cosmopolites > Cosmopolites sordidus. Next base: position 179,034 of record JARFXV010001080.1, on the reverse strand, counting down.
AAAACCCAAATCGCGATGAGTTGGTAAAAAAAAAATTGTTAAATGATCATCTACGATGCGAATTCGACTGTGATCTCACAGTCGGATATATATACACACACACAGGACAGCGGCGGAATTATATACGACCGAAAACATAATTCACGAAATTTTGACAAATGATTTAAAGAAATGGATAGTCTGGCTTTCCATTTATGTCCAGGGCTTTCAATATTTTAATTTTAATAATTAACGCGAATAAACAAGGTCTATGTGCTTTAACATTCTCCGTATTTACCTGATTTATCTCCGTATGGCTATTTCCTGTTCCTGAAACTCAAACTGACTATTAAAGGAACGTTTTGTGACCCATTGTTACACAAGTCCCAGAAGCCATGACGAGGGTCCTTTTGGGCGATTCCAGAGAACGACATAAAAATCTTTGCTAATATTAATTGAACGTCATCATATATCCCGTTTATAGCGCTATCCGCCTTTGGGTTCCTAATCGCCAGTTATTTCTATCCTCCCAGTCATCCTCCGAGAGATTCCTTGCCGACATAGCTTTTGTTATTCCATGCAACCATGTTATGGGCGGTCTTCCTCTTTTCCTCCTTTCCGTAGGCATCCACTCCAGAATCCTTTTAGGTAGTCTTTCCCTTGGCATTCGCCTCACATGTCCATACCAGCCTAGTTGTTTCCTTTCGATGTCATCAATTATTGTGTGTTCTACCCTCATTAAATTTCTGACGTCCTCATTTCTAACATGTTCAAGTCTAGATTTACCTGCCGATCTTCTCCAGAAATCCATTTCCACTGCAAGTAGGCTGTTTTTTTGCTTGTTTGTCAGCTGCCATACTTCCGAGCCATAAATCAGTGTGGGTTGTAATATAGAGTTATAAATTTTCTTTTTTGTCTGTGCTCTAATATTTTTTTGTCATAATATTGAGTTCGATGCTCCGATAACCTTCTTTCCCTTTGTTATTCTGTCTTTTATTGTTTCGTTGTTTCGGCCAGTCTTGTTGAGTCGTGAGCCCAGATATACGTATTCCTCGCAGCACTTGATATATTCGTTGTCCAGAATCAGATCTCCTGGTAGTTGTTCTTGTCCAATGTTCAAATATTGTGTCTTCTCTGTGTTAATTTGCAATCCCCATCTCCTGTATTCTTCGAATAGTTTCCGCGCCATATATTCCAGGTCTTCCTTATCCTGGGCGATCACCACCTGATCATCAGCGTAGTGTAATGTATATAGAGTTGTATCCTCTATTGTTATTGCCATGCCATTACACTTCCGTTTCCATAACCTCAGCGCTTCATCGATGTATATATTAAATAGGGTAGGTGACAAAGAACATCCCTGGCGTAAGCCTTTAGTTACGTTGAAGCCTTTTGAAAGTTTATTACCCATTTTTATTCTAGATGTTGTGTTTCTATAGAATTCCTTAATGGCATTTGTAATAGTCACATTAATATTAGATTTCTCTAGGACTTCCCATAGTTTCACAATAGGGACCGTATCGTATGCTTTTGTTAGATCTACTAGAAGTAGGTGTACATCTTGTGACCGCATTGTCTTCTTTTCAATAATTTGTGTTAGGCAGAAAATATTGTCTATTGTTGATCTACCTGCCCTAAAGCCGTTTTGTTCTTCAGATTCGTAGGGATTATATTCTTCACATATGAGATCCTTTAATATTTTTCCATAAAGTCGACTTAATGTACTCGTCACCGTTATACCTCGATAGTTGTTGCAGTTCTTTTTGTTGCCCTTTTTATGTATAGATGTAAACCAGCCTTCTTTCCAGCATTGTGGAACTGGTTCCCCATTTAAACATCGGTTGAAAATTTCTGTCAGGATCTTAAAAAGTTGTTCCGTTCCATTTTTTATTAGTTCTGCAGGGATACCTTCCGGGCCTGCGGCCCGACCATTTTTTAATAAGTATATGGCTTTCTTTGTCCTGTCCAGATCAAGAGCTATGGGTTCTCCAACAATTCGGATTTTCTTGGGAGACTTGTTCATATATTCTGTTCTTTGCTCTGTCAGAAGTGATTTATAGTGCTCCTCCCATTGTTGGGCTGTAATTGGGTTTATATTTATTTCATTTCGCGTTTGTGACCTTAGATTCTTTATAAATCTCCATGATTCACTAGATTTACGCCCACCTATATATCCATCTAATTCTTGGCATTTGTTTTCCCAAATTTGATTCTTTGCTTGAACCACAGCCTGTTTGAATATCGATGTAGCTTCTTTGTATTGTATGTAATTGAACGTGCCCAGCGTTATATTGATGCGAAAAGGGTCCATTTTCAATAAAAACAAATAATTTTGGCAATATAATTAATTCTTTGTTTTATTATTTAAAAATTTTCGGTATTTTTCCGACATAATATACATATCAGGAAAAGTACTATCAGCCTGGAATGTTATGAATACTACAGGTCATTGTAAATGCCCATGAATTAATAAAGTATTAAATGTATGTATGCGGAGGAAATGATAATATATGAAGTTTTCTTTACAATATCAAATAACAGGTGTGTTAACGCGTGATGAATGATTCTCCATTATAACCCCGACAGGATTTTCTTTAGTAGGCTTAGCAAATTTCGCGAAGTGTTTCGTGAACAGTAAAAAATATTTATCTTGCATCCAACCACTTTTATTTCCTGAACTGTCATAGCTAGTCATCTCTCACAAAATGAGGCTGAAACTTCTTTCATTGAAAAACAAAACAAGCAGGTATAGTCCGTTTCAAGATATTTCGTTGCCCAATAAAATATTCTTAGTTTCTTAAAAGGTACCAGAGCCGAAATGGTTTAACTTATGTATAATTTTGGGAAAAATGAAATATTGTTAAATTATGATTAAATTATTGATATTGTTACTATTATTATGTATGACTAAAATATTGTTTATTAGTGTGTGTATTTTGAATTGATTAGTACAATAAAAATAACTAAATATATAAATTTATCTATCAGTACAATAAAAATTAGAACTTAAATTTAATAATACATTTAATTCGTTTTCGCTCTCACTGCCACATTGATCTACCTTAATAATAAGTGGTTCTATATTATTAGTAAATGATACATGGGAATCTTCTATTTTAATAACATGGTTAATTGAATTTATGTAACTTTTTTTTGGGAATACTATCTACAACCTTCCTAATTAATCTTGCAGCACTTACTCTTAGAGTCTGAGACATCTTTTCTGCTCTAACATTGGATTTTACCTAATACCATATACTAAACTTGAAGAGATTTACCACTAAACACCAAAACACTTTTTGAACTGCTCGACCCACGTTTCGCTAACCATGTTAGCATCATCAGAAGATTATTTAATCTAATTCTAAAACTAAACTATGTTCTATTTATTATGAAAACCATACCTAACGAAGCGTGTAAAAATCATGAACCGTGAAGTGTACTAAGCCTTACATTAATAATTGAAACAGTTAACTGAAAGGAATCGGTCCTTTATCTCGGTTCATGATTTTCTTACATTTTTCTATTTGAATGCTTTCATATGCATCCAAAGCCCTATTATTATTAACACTTTTAATTAGTCTTAAATTACTAATATCTATACTATGGTCATGTTCGATTGCATGTTGGGCAACACAAGATTTTTCATTTCTCCCATATCTAATGGGGGCAATATGTTCTTTATATCTTGTCAATATGGATCTTTTTGTTTGCCCAATATACCTTCGATCACAGTCTTGACAACTAATTTCGTAAATCCCCGATTTTTCATGCTGCTCTACTTTATCCTTTGGATTACCCAAAACTTCTCTTAATTTATTATATGGTTTGTACACAACCTTAATGTCCACTTTTTCAAAATTTTATCTAGTCCTCTTGTCAACTGGGCATCAAATGGTATTACCATGAATTTCTTTGTGTTCTGATCCTTTTGAAAAGTCGAAGATTCTTTCAATAATTTTCTGAACTTATGTTTTCTAATTAGTTTATCTACAATGTTCTTATTATAACCATTCACTTCAGATACCTCCCTAATTAATTTTAATTCTTTGTTGTTATCATCTTTATTTAAAGGAAAATTAATTAATCTATTTACCATAAAATTTAAACTAGCCATCTTGTTTGGAAGCTATAACTTGAATCGTTAGGAATGTATCTCGAAGTGGTGGTGGTTTTTCTGAAAATATCAAAATCTAACCTATTTTTATTATTTCTACTGACTAACATATCCAGAAATGGTAAACTATCGTTGCTTTCGAGTTCATGTGTGAATATTATATTTTCGGATGTACTATTTAAGTTCTTAGTAAAATCATCTACATTTTCATTTTTCGAATCGAAAGTGGCAAAAATGTCATCCACATATCTTAACCATACCTTCGGAAAGTAACTGAATTCATCTTTTGCCTCGGTTTTAAATTTACTCATAAATAAGTTGGCTAAGAACGGTGACAGAGGATTGCCCATTGCCGTTCCTTCTGTTTGTTCATAAAACCTGTTATTAAGCTGAAAACAATTTTGTTTCATACATAATCTTGTTAAGGAGATGTACTCAGAAACAATCTTGTTATTAAAACCGTTTAACTCGAGTAACTCCCTTAGGTATTTCAAGGTATGTGGAATCGGGACACTCGGAAACAACGATGAAACGTCAAAGGAAACCAAAACCTCACCTTGCTGTAGATGTGTATGTTTGACTTTTTCTATGAATTTGGTTGAATTTACTACAGGAAGGTAGTTGGTTTGGTAGATTTTCAAATTCCTTTGTTAACCACTTTGCTAAGTTGTATGTTGGAGAATCAATGGTTGGTACAATTGGTCTCATTGATTTTCCTGGTTATGAATTTTTGGTAGAGCATACAATCTTGGCACTTTTGGATTAGCAACATGTAATTTGCTTTTCAGAGAAGGAGAAATAAGGCTGTTACAAGATTTCAACGTATCTCTAACTTCGTTAATCATATCGTTTATAAGGACCATCTTGAATTAATTTTTCAACGCATTCAAAGTAATCAGGTTTGTCCATTATTACAACCTTATTTCCCTTATCAGCTTTTAAATAAAAACAATCTTTCTCTCGCAGACGCTTGACAATCTTAGAAATATTTGGCATTTTTTGATTTTTATTTGAAATATTTTTTGCAATTTTACTTTTACATGACTCTCTGACGAAAGCCTTGGAAGACTCCGGTAAGTGTTTAATACCAGTTTCAATACCGGCTACGATATCCTCCAAAGCACTGCGGGATGCCGGCAAAGCAAAATTGAGGCCTTTTTTTAATTTTTTTATTTAAAGATGACATTTTTTTAATAAATTTATTATTTACTGCTGTGAACATATTCCTTTGAAAATTGCACCGACATTCAAATTGCAACAACATTGCAACAGATGTTTAGTGGTAAATCTCTTCAAGTTTTGTGTTTCACACCAAAAGTTACAATAGAAGAATTGATAATAGCATATATGTTCAATTGGATTAAAAATACAATAATACGAGGGAAGGCGTAAAATCGTGTCCAATCCACGGGAAGGCGTAAAATGTCCCATATCGGGACGCTTTTATTTAGTTATTTAGTTATTAGTTATTTAGTTATTACGCTTTCCTCAGGCACCTTGGGCAAAAGGCTATTTATAAACCAATCTTCAAAAAGTTCTGCTATAGTGTCGTCAAGGTAGTCCAAAGATGAATGTTTGATATTTTTGGAGGACAACCGTAAACAATTTGGAACCCCATTTTCATCAATACAAGGTAGATAATGGGACGATTTTCTAATCTGTATTTTTTGTATAGAGTTTAAGTAGTGAAACTGCCTTCGTCGCCATCGTTGTAATTCTATTAATATTTGTTTTTTATTAATAGCCGGATATGCAAAACCCATTTGAGATAATATTCTCCGGAGGCTAGTTCTGCTACAAAGCATGTTGGTTTCATCTTTCCTTAATCGCTGTTGCAATGAATGCAATGTAGTAACAGTTTGCTCTTCATACATACGCTTTCGTCAACCCATTTGCTTTTGCCAGAATCACTACGGACTTTTTTGGCTATAATTGACTACGTCGCAATATCTTTAACAGTAGTTAAAGGAATATTCGTTAAAGAAGACGTTTCCGCTGCGGCTGCATTTATATTAAGCCTCCTGTTCAATAACGAAACATACACATTTTTAACAATTTGTTTAACATCAGGCAATAAATGTTTTCTTTTAAAATTAGCACTACCGGAAGCACAATGATCAATATCTTGCCAAGAACGCCACATTTTTAGCACGTTTGGAATAACAAAAAATGTGATCGAAATTTTAGAACTGCACTGTTTAAAAAAAGAATACGAACTAAACTAAAAAAAAATCGAAACTACTAAACCAGGTATAAACTTAATTTTATCTTTTTTCCTGTTATTTTATTAGGCCCGGCACTGTTTACGTTTCTTGCAGCTTTGCCGGGTTTAGTTATGACAGGGGTTGTTAAGAATTTATTGCAGCCAATCGGCCAACAATATATCTTGAAACACACTATAATTTACATTTAGGCTGGTTTGGACCTCTTGCTTTTGCCTCCCATACTCCCTCACTAGGTACGGTTCTCATATAAATTGAATATAGTTTAGTTTTAATATTAAATTGAATCACTTCCTGGTGACGATAACATGGTTATAGAAACGCGCGTCGGGATGTTTAACAAAACGTGATTTGGTCTTTTGTGTTAAATATTTTTGAGTTTAATTTTTCACTCCGAAAATTTCAATAAAAAAGTTAATTTAGTTCTATTATTTAAATAAAATTGTCATAAAATGTAATTAAATAACCTTAAGTATAAACTTTTAGTGTTGGATATCAAATCCACTTTTTGACAATATTATCAAAAGCTGTACGAAATTTACTGCCAAGTAATATCCAATTCGTTCCAATTCTGTCACCCATAAAAGACCAAGAGTATTAATCTAAATTTAATCCGGCATATAAAACGACCTGTTCACTCGCTGTCTCGATTAACAATCAATCAAATATAAACTCATTCAATACAGAAAGGTGCAAAACGGGACCATATTCTAATTAATTTAAACAATCAGTAAAACTATAGAATGGAAAGTGGATTTTATTAGATGCCAAACTCCATTTATGCTATTTTACGTATATTCTGAAAAACGCATTAATTTCAGCAGGAAAAACTTATAAAGGGTTATTATTTTTTTTATTTTAAATATTGATTCGTGGCATTTATATTTAAACACAATTTCATGTAAATGACCGCTTTAAAATTTTTTTGAGAATTCTATTCTGGAATACCACCAATTTTTGATCATTTTGCCGCATAAATCGGCATTTATTTCACAAATGATATGAATATTATGTTGGTTTTAAGGTGATTGAGTGTTTGTGTTTTATTAGTGATAATGATATTATTATGATTATTAGTGACCAATGATATCACATAACCCTAGAGAAAAAAGTCCAATGAGTTATATCGCGTGGTCACCAAGATCACCAAGTTACCTGGCGATCAGGCCAGATAACATCAGTAAATTAATAATGTATGAACAGTTGTCATCAACGCAGTGCGGTGTGTATCCACACACGCATGTACTAGTAGGGGAGTCCAAGAGGGGATTTTGGGATTTACTCGAGCGTGGCAGATAAGGCCATAAGGGGGGATTCCTTGCATCCTGTAGAGTACCTCCACCAAATAGAAGCCCTTTATATAGTGTCGTTCGTCTATGGTAGCCCATCAGATTATTAAGAAAAATTGATCGTCACAAATACTCAAGCGCGTCAGATTAAGATCAGGTGGGTTAATTACTAGCTGAACAGTGTATATTTCAATAATCTGACAATTTAAGGGTAACGTAAGCGAGTGGGAGGATCACAAACTTGTAAAAAAAAAAACGTCGTCTTGACATTCTCGAGCGCGGTTGATTTTTTTTTTATTTCGCATGAAATAATGCAAGGATAACGGAAATCATATAATCTGCCAATTTCCGCAAGCCGAAGTAGCAAAAATCGTGTAAAAAGTTAAGCGCGTGCAGCTGGAGTAAAGCATGTTTTTCCCTATTTCTGACTCTCTTGTACCGTCCCCACATTGCTTCCCGTCGCCATGACGCCGTTACAGCCATTACAGAACTTGGTACTTAACTGGTGAAGAATCTACAACTATCATAGAGAAACGGAAATTTACTGACAAGGAGGACCCCAATCAGAATATCAGGATATGCAAGGAAACCTGTGATACTTTAACCATACAGATTCATGTAAGGTTTTAGTTTCGATGTATAACTGTTGCAAATTTCCTTGAAACTGAAACATTTGGTGAATATCGAGCCGTCTTTCCAAATGAAGACATTAAAACTGTGTGTAACCTATTTGCAAACGTAAATTACTTAAAATTAAAAACATGAACTCTCGGTAATGTACGCACGGAACGATTTTATGAAACACAGTAGGGCTGTGCCGCGATGATGTTTCTCTACCTTCAAACGATATCTATTAAAAAGAACTTGTGAAGTCAATTTCAAATTTTAATGATCAAGTCATCGGCTATTTTGCTGCTCAGAAATTTAGAAGGATAGACTTCAACCACAGATTTAATGGTCATGGTCCTATAGCACGTTTAGCAGAATTTTATTATCTAGGTACCTATTTAAAAATTTGATGTCTGACAGTTACACTCGTATTTCTACACAGCAAAGTGTGTGTATGACACTAAGAAATATAATTTTTTTTGTTGCGACGCATTTCCCTATCCCCATCCCAAAATTTGGTTATCCTGCGCCACCTGTTGCATTCTGTGCAACCTGTGCATTCCTGAACTAAAAGATAAAATTATTCGAGCCATTGGTGAAGTACAGCCACGGTTATGATACAAAATTTTAACATTTGGCAAATATTGTCTTTCTCCTTTAAATATCACTATACTTCAATTATCTATAAAAAGTTTTTTGAAATCAACCCAAATTATGTGTTTTATTCAAGAACTAAAAACAACGCTCAGTTAGAAAGACCTTTTTCAATTTAATTTCATTCCAAATTTTAAAAATCATCTTCGTTTAATAACAAAAACGAGTATAATAAACATGTAAACATTCTGTCTACTCTAAACATTTTAATGACATCATTCAAAAACTATTAGCATATTATTTAAATTCTATTAGTGAAAAGCCAAATATTACTATTTAAGTATTATGAAACCGCGAACAAAAGAAATTTACAAAATATAGCCTTGTACAAAACTACAACCGTTGCACGTCATCGATGAATCATCTATTAAAGAACAGCAGAAATACCACTACAAAAATGAAAAAATAAAATAATCAAATCGAATGTATTCAATAAATTTCAAATTTAGCAGCTGTGTTCGGTTTGTCAGCATATGCGACGTTGTCGGGTTTAAAATGTGTCTTGTTGATATTTATTGACACGTTTGAAGGTTATTCCATTTGTATCTAAACGTTTACTTTCATTTTTACCTTGCGATCGAAAACAGTTTCTTTAAGAACTTAACTCGCGTCTGTAAAATGTCAAATCATTTAAATAGTCGTTATCAAGACTTCTCTGATATACTATTTTGAACAAGAACGAGACAATAATGGTCCTTTGCGTTTGTTAAGTTATTTGCTAATACTTGGATATGTTTAGTTTAAGTCATATTTTTTAGCGTGTTACAGCAGCCTTAAGGTTGAGTATGTCCACTGTTAGTACTATTTCACAAAAAGTGAAACACAATGAAGTTTTAAAATCTCCTAGAAAACGAAATTTTACTAAAAGGATTACCAATACTGCAGCTTTGGATACAAGTTCTATTCGTGACACCATTTATATCAAGTATGAACACAGTAAGTATCTGTAACCAAAGAATTACAAAAAAGACTGGGCAGCATGTAACTTTGAAGTCCTTACATGAGCAATTAAAAGATAAACAACTGTTTGATGAATGCCTTATGCCATTGTGTAAAGTATTGAAAGAAGTAGGTTTTAATTGGAAAATAGATGATCCAAGACGAGGCCTTATGAAACTTCCCAAAATTATCCTAAAACGTTATATGAAGAAAAGAAAAAACGCCTTGTACCAGGTGTCCCATTAAAGATGGATCGCGGCCGTATCTTGAAAACTATTTATCCCACAGCTTTGGGGAAAAAAAATTGTACTAAAAATGATCATGAGAAATTCACCAAAAATATTTTTAAGTCTCTAAAACGACCGCAAGAGGGCGTAACGAACTAAACATTTTTAAAAATAATTTTTGTTGTGTATTTTCAAGTGTTAACCGAGTAAGAAAAATTCTCAGTTATAATTAGCAAACTGTCTCCTACAACTTTGTTTTATGACATTTTGTCGTAACTTCGCCAATAAATAAGTCCGGGGGAGTTTTACCTATTTAGATAAAAAGTCATCTAATGTACGTTTGCCTAAACCGATTTTCCTCAATTTGGATTCATTTAAAAGGCAATTGCTGGGACAATCAGATAACCTGGGAGACAAATTATTTAGTTTATAAATGAAACCGCGAGGTGGCGCTACATTCAACAATAGTTTTTTTGAAGTTTTGTTCAGTTTTTTCAAATGGAATGGTACAGCTATTATTACATGACTAGAAAGGTAATTTAAAGAGGAATCATCCAGTGATAACCCGAAATCGATATCTCTAACATGTCAAGAAATATTTCGATTTTTCTGAAAAAATCAGTTATTATTTCATTACTACCTGCATTAAGTTAAAAAAATATTAACCTAATGTTTGCCTTCCTTCACACTTTACTCAGGATTAGGACTGGTCCAAATTCTTCGTGCCATATTAATTTGGAGCGTGCTTAAAGGCCAACGGGCCAACAACGAAGATAATAATAATAACAACAGTCAAATAAAATTAACAGCACAACAGGACGAGTTTGAAAAACAAGGTCTTTTAGTCTTCCCGACAAGTAAAAATCGAGGACTGTCAAATCCGGTGAGCGCGCCGGCTACGAAAATAAACTACCCCGTCCTATCCAACGATTTGGAAACGAAGCATCCAAGAAGTTTCGAACCACCTGCGAGAAGTGGATAGGGCATCCATCATGCTGGTACCACATTTGTCTTCTCGTTTCCAACGAAACATCTTCCATTAGTTCTGGCAGTCCATTTTGTAAAAAATTTAAATATGTTTCACTATTCAAATGTCCATTAAAAATAAAGGGACCAATAATTCTCTCTGTCTCCCAAAACACCACACCATTAGTTCACACTCCATCTATTTTGGTGGTTGATTTCTAACATCCAGTGTAGATTAGCAACTGCCCAGTAGTGCATATTATGTAAGTTAACGCCTCCATCACTGCTAAAAGTAGCTTCATCAGTCCATGGTATGCGTTTTAAGAATTGTTTATTTCCACTACACATATTTTTTAACTAGTGACAATAGTCTAACCGTCTGTCGAAATCGTTATCCAAAAGGGTTTGATGTAAGACAACATGATAGTGGTGCAGCTTGTTATCTCTTAAGATTCGATGAACGGATGTCTTGCTAACACCTAATTCTTCAGATATTTGTCTGATACTTAAAGGGGGGTTGGTTTCAACATAAGTCAGAACATTGACGACATTATCTCCATTACGAATCGAACGTAACCTGGTGCGGACTGGATCTGGATGCACAATTCCTGTTTCTCGTAAGCGTCTTGCTAGACGTGTAAACACCTTCTTCGAATAATGCCTTCTTTCGGGATATTGACTTGCATATTGCTGCTTTGCAATACATGCATTTTCAAAACATTGGAAATACTCCGCCAACATGTCATAGGCCTCGTTATTCGTAAAAGGCATTGTTAGATATTATAATTATTAATAATCAATAAATACAATGTTGAAAATGTAATGCATTTCAAAACTGACAAGTTAATTTGACTGTTTTTGTTTGTTTCCATGGTTCCCTTCTTACACTCTTTGTGTAATATACCTAAGGATTGCATGCATTTATTTGGAAACCCGAAAACGCATAATTTCATTCATCCATTCATTTAGTTTAAAAGAAAGAGCAGGTATATTTATTAATGACTGATTTCAATATTCTGTCAAGTAGTATTTAAGCATCACAAAAGAGAAAATGCAACAATTGGGGAAAGGCATTTTTTCCGCTTATGTAATTAAATTAGAAAATATTATCAAGGGCAGGATTAGAACATTTATGATGATTGATACTGAATAGATAATTTTATTTTTTAAATAAAATTGTTGCGGTTGCGATTGCGACCTAAATATTAAGACCAATTTTTAACTTAATATTACGGTAAAAATTAAAACTAACTGATTGTTTTCAGAAAAATTGAAATATCTCTTGACATGTCAGAGATATCGATTTCGGGTTTTCGCTGGACGATTCCTCCTTAAATTACCTTTCTTGCCATGTAGTAAAAGCTGTACCATTCCATTTGAAAAAACTGAACAAAACTTCAAAAAAGCTATTGTTGAATGTAACGCCACCTCGCGGTTTCATTCATAAACTAAATAATTCCAGATTATCTGATGGTCCCAGCAATTGCCTTTTAAATGAATCCAAATTGAGGAAAATCGGTTTAGGCAAACGGACATTAGACGACTTTTTATCTAAATAGGTACCCCCCCCCCACTTCTTTATTCGACGAGTTACGACAAAATGTCATAAAACAAAGTTGTAGGAGACAGTTTGCTAATTATAAATGAGAATTTTTCTTACTCGGTTAACACTTGAAAATACACAAAAAAAAATATTTAGCTCGTCACGCCCTCTTGCGGTCGTTTTAGAAGCTTAAAAATATTTTTGGTGATTTCTCATTATCATTTTTAGTACAATTTTTTTTTCCCCAAAGCGGTGGGATAAATAGTTTTCAAGATACGGCCGCGATCCATCCTTAATGGGACACCTAGTACAAATTTGTCTTCTTAGATGAAACCTGGATGGTTCAAAATGGTACTGTAAGTCATTCATGACAAGATAATAATAAGAGGAGTGTAAAAACCACCAAAGTTGACGGTAGAAGGTAAGTTACATAAATATGCAATAAATATGAAAAGTTTTGGTTGAAAATTTTTATTTTAGATAGTGACAAGAAAGTTCTTCAGTTTGCAGACGATAGCAATGATTCCAGCCAGTACTTTTCAGACTCCGATTAATGAATCATAGTTCATGCAGATATTTCATTGTTTTTTTGTTTAGTACTTGTATATTGTATATCAATAAATGTCATTGATAATTATATAATCCTTTTATTTTAATAGCCATTCAAGTATTAAAAAATGTAGTGGATGGTTTGTGAACGAAGCATTTTACATGTGCTGAATCTAGCTAGAAGTACTAAATCAATGACACTTGCAAGACTTTCAACATTTATTATAATTTTCTAACTTACTTTGTAATTTGCATTTAATTTGGAGAACATTTTTTAATTGTTATTAAAGTAAAATTGTAAAAAATTATTTACTAAAGTAAGGTTATGATGTTTAATCGCAATCTGGCAACGGCGCAGCCGAAATTTTCATTTCGTGCTTAATGACGTGCAACGGTTTTAACTTTATACAAGCTATATTTTATTAGGCTATAATTTGTCAAGATTAGGCTTCCAGGGTAAAAGAGGCCTTTTACATTTGTTTAACTGCTTTTGACATTAGATAGGAATGCAGATATTTTAATTCCCCTTGACGTCAATCAAAAACGTCTATTTTGTTTTCTCCTCTAGGGAATTTATACGCTAATATCATTATTATTACTTTTATCTTATTAAGAATGTATCTGAAGTACAATCGGAAACCAAAATACTGAAAATGATTACAGGGGGTTGCTATTTATGTGCCCGGAATACTAAATAAAAACAAATATTTATCTTTGAAAATGGTTTTATTATTTTTCAAAATAGTTTCCGCGATGATCGAGACACTTTTGCTTACGTTTGAACCAATTTTCATAGCAGTTTTTTTATTCCGTTCTCTGTAGTACATTAAATAACATCTCAAATCTCTACTTAGAGAGTTAAACAATTTAGGAGCATTGTAGCTGAAAGAACGAGGAAAAAAATATCTTATCCATTTTAAACGTGTATCATTTTGACATACCTCCGATACATCCTTAGAGTTTAAAGTATTTATCATTAATAGTTGCCGGGCGCGGTGGTCTGGTGGGTTAATCGCCTGCCTGGCAATCATAGGTAGCTGGTTCGATTCCAGCGCTCGGATGGGTGTTTTTTTTTTTAATTTTTCTGTCCGTCTTACTTCCTACTCTACCCACACGCTTATATACACTCACATATACACACACACGCCCACACATATCCACACTTAGATGTTTGTGATTGTTTCTAGGCAAGAGTGTCAAATCCGACAACGAATTACCCCTCAGTCACGCCAGTTAAAGGCTGGGTAAGGCCGGATGCCCTCTGAGAAGTGTTCTACGTTGGTCAGTCGCCAGTTGGTAGGCTTTCTGATAGACTTATGGGTAGGCACATAACCAAGGGTTGATAGCCTGAGGAAGGGTGCTGGCCTGGGTTTGTCGGTAGCTGATGACCGTGGTTCAGAACACACGTTAAGCTTGTAGGTCCATCAGCGGCTATCTCTCTCAGGCAAATCTTCCACCACATCTTGATCGTTTTTGAATGCAGTGTACCACTCATATGCACGTGTTTTTGATAAAGTCGATTCACCGTAAGCCTTCTGCAACATTTTCAGCGACTCGGCACAAGGAATTCGATTTGCAATGCAAAATTTAAGACAAATTTTTTGTTCGATGTTCGACGAACTCAACGTCAAACGGGTCCCGGGACAAAGGCCACGTTATACCAGTTCTGGCAAAAATAAGAAAAACAAATCCGTCACTGTGTTAAGTGATAACAGGCATATTTTTGAAAATCTTGACATTCGACACCCTAGGCTATATGTTTAGGTACTGTGATCGATTTGGCAATTTTTCAGTGTTATTTTTTATAACGTGATCCTCAACAACCATGCTATTAATCGCAATCACAAGTCAGACAATGAATGTGTCATCTTTTAAAATGCATTACACTACCCTGGGCAAGTTATTTAAAAAGATGGCTCATTTAGTCAAGATTTCAATAATAGGCACTTTTCTTTCCAGAAAAAAAATATTATTGGTTATTTTTTGAAAAAGGGCCACGTTTCATAAAACTCATACCACCACAAAAAAAAAATGGTATAACCTGGCCTTTTACGACAAAAGGTTGAAGACCGCTAATTTAGATGAATAAGTAACTATTTTGTGCTTTTTATAAGTCGTTATACTTTTTATCAGAATAGTACATTGTGACCTATTATTTTCTCTTTTGAAACAAAATAAAAAATATATAGATCACAGCGACGGCAGCTGTTCGCCGGGAGCACCGGGAAGAAGGTCCAGCACAGAATGAAGCCACGACAAAAGTTGAGCGCCACCCGGTTACTTCATATATCGGAAAAGACCCTGGAACCGGGAAGGGGTCTCTCTTAAATAAAACGGTTTACTAGAATTGTATACATATATATTATAAAAGCACACTCAAAAAAGAACGATACAAAGCACACAAAAAAAGGAATAACTAAAACTATCAAACAAAATGCATGGGAAGGTTTAGGGAAGGTGGTTCTCCAAACCTTGCCGTGAAAGAGATCAAAGACGTCAGACGACAAATAGATACAAAATATAAGATGATAACGTGACCATTATCAGTATAAGAAATTATGGTAAAAAAATAACTGGTAATTGCAATCCTTAACGGTACATGAAAATATAATAAAAAATGTTTATCTGGCCTTATTTCCTGATGTTGTCTATGCTTGCCTATCAAGGTACTGGGTGTCCAAAAACACTGAGTACGACTGCGGGCAGTCCGGTATCCCTATGCGGGGGGTCCCGAAATAATCTCGATCTGACCAACCGGTTACTCTGCCACGTGGCCCCAAAAAGGTGTAAGGTTTCCACGATGGTCGGGCTCTGTAATAGGTGGTCGTTCAATGGCCTGGTGTCTGTTGATCGGATTCTCTGCTGCCGGGTCGTAAAACCATCTATAAGAATATCAGAAAAATCAACCCAAGCGTGACTTGGCCAGCAAACCTACGTACCTCGGTCGGAAGGGTAAGGCGCGAAAACGTCCGCTCACCTGGAGATTTGGAGTTAGACTGTCTTGCCTTGTCCCAACGATACCGAAGCTCTTTCAGTTAAGAATTTGTCCGAAATAAACCTACCAATGGTGATCAACAATTTACGAATGCTACCTGTAGCGATCAAGAATTTGTGAACGCTACAACATATTAAACTTTTTATTTGAGGATGCATCGGAGGTACAACCGGTGGCAAACGTGCTTAATATCATAGATTCGTGAATATCTTTGTTTTATAGAACATATAAAAGGAAAATTAATAAATAAAATGCTCGAAAATAATGAATAATAAAAAGACAAAGCAAATTTCACCTATAATCTAGAATTAAATTAATAATAACAAATAACATGAAGAAAGTTTAATTAACTATTGGTAGTGAATATGCCTTGATTTTAACTTTTCGCCAAAAACACTTGATATAAATATTTAGAATTACGAACATAGCATTTTTAATAATATTTATGGTAAATATTAATTAAAATCTCTAAATACTATTTATTTTTCATAACTATTAATGAAAGGAAATGAAAGGATTTACGTTTAGAGGTGCATCAACATCTAAGGCAATTTAGCGACTGGACCTACAGCTTAACGTGGGTTTCGAACCACGGTCATCAGCTACCGACAAACCCAGGCCACCACCCCCCTCAGGTTATCAACCCTTGGTTATGTGCATACCCATAAGTCTATCAGAAAGCCCACCGACTAGCGAGTGACCAGCGTAGAACACTTCTCAGAGGGCATCCGGCCTTACCCAGCCTTTAGCTGGCGGGACTGAGGGGTAATTCGTTGTCGGATTTTACACTTTTGCCTAGAAAAAATCACAGACATTTAGGTGTGGATATGTGTGGGCATATGTGGGTGTATATAAGTATGTGTGTGTAGGGCAGGAAGTAAGACGGTCAGAAGAATTGAAGAAAAACACCCATCCGAGCCCTGGAATCGAACCAGCTACCATTGCCAAGCAGGCGACTAACCCACCAGACCACCGTCGCCGGCTTTGCGCGATTGAGTTTCTGAAGAAAATTCAGATCTTTCGACACTAGTCGAACGGCAACGCGTTTCATAATAAATAATAGTAAACAATCACACAGTAAACCTCACCTACATATATTTTTTTGGTAGTAGGTCACTGTCATTAAAAACTAATTGTCGATGTAAGTATCATTGACATACACAAACAAACTTCCTAACTTTTCAGAATTTATAGAAATTAATATAATATGGTTCAAACCTTGAATTCAAAGTTCAAGATGAAGCGTTCTAGTAATTACAAAATTTCCCCAGGAGGTAGACAATCATCTGCCAGCTTTGCTGGAACAATCGGACTTTCGGATTCTGGGGCGTCCGGGCTTAAACGCAGAATCTTTCAGGGGGAGTCGGAGACCTCTGGCCAACGTCTAAAACCGAAAACAAAAACTTTCTTTGGAACAGTAAATATCAATTCTCTCCTGCGTCCAGGAAAACTGCACGAATTGGGACGAACATTGAATCAGCAAAAATTCCAAATTTTAACTTTGCAAGAAACCAGATTGACAGATGTTAACAGCTTGGAATTCGGCAAATACAGACTTTTTAAAAGTAAAACGGACAAAAGAATACTCAAAAATACACCACATCTCGGTGTTGCTTTCGCTATCCCAAGAAACATTCTTGGTTCTATAACTAATGCCCAGCCACTTATGACACTATCACTCAAGTGTGCTAACAAAACTATACATTAATCAATAACCTCTCAGTTAACGAAGAAAATAAATCTAATCCTGAAAAAGTAAATAAGTCCTGGGAAATTCTGGAAAAGACTATTTCTAAAATTCGCTCTAACCATGTAAAAATCCTATTGGGTGATTTCAACGCCCAACTAGGGAAAGAAAAAAAGTACAGGAAAACAGTCGGCAGTTTTCCCGCTCATAAATGGACTAACCATAATGGTAGAAGATTGGTTGAACTATGTTCGCAGTTTAATCTAAAAATAATGTCAATCCATTTTAAGAAAAAATTTACAAAACAAAAGACCTGGAGGTGCCCAAACACGTACATGGGTGAATTTCAAATTGACCATGTTGTCATTTCGTATCCCAATTATAAAGAGATTTTGATTGTTCAAGTCAGAAAAGGAGCTAACATAGACACGGATCACTACTTGACTACAATCAAACTTAGTTTAAAACCTCGAAAACTTTTCAAAAGAGGCTGCTATTACCAAAGTTCGACCCAACGAAGATAAAACCAGCCCTAACAGAAGAGCTTGATAAACAGCCAGCAGAGAACTGGCAAGAATTGAAACAAAAAATTTTTGAAACAGCCTTAAAGTTGGCCCCTTTACAAAAACGTAGAAAACATCCGTGGTGGGATGAAGTTTGCGAGCAAGTAGTATTAAGAGGAAGTAAAGCATTCAAAGATTGGAACAGTCAAAAAACAGCAATAAATTATAACATCTTTTTGGTAGTAAGAAAAGAAACATCGAAGTTAATTAGACAAACTAAAAGAAAATATGAAAACAGTCAACTTAATGATATAGAAAAAGATTTCCAAAAAAATAACACCCGAAACTTTTACAAATCATTTAAAACTAAATTAACAGGCTATCAACACCAAAGTCTTTGCTTCCAAAACGAAAACGGACAACTAGCTCTAAATAACCAAGACAATTGCAAAGAACTTGCGAAATATTTTGAACAAATACTAAACTGTCCTGAGCCTTTAAACAAATTACCAACACTAAACCCTAAACAACCAAACCCAGATTCATTACCACCGAATGAAGATGAAATAATTAGGCAAATCAAGCGGCTTGAAAATAGCAAAGCTTCTGAAGATGGAATTACTGCTAAACTTTTGAAATCCGCTGCTTCAGGTACAATCAAGGAAATAACCAAAATTCTACAAGAAGTTTGGCGAACCGGACGGATTCTGAAAGATTGGAAAGATACTCTAATCCATCCACTACACAAGAAAGGAGATAGAGCGGATGTAAACAACTACAGAGGGATATCTTTTCTCCCAGTTTGTTACAACATTCTATCTCAATGTCTACTAGACAGAGCACAGGGACAGATAGAACCTAAAATTGGTGAATATCAAGCAGGTTTTCGACCGGACAGATTTTGCCCGGAACAGATCCTGAATCTAAAGCTAATCCTAAGACATCAAAAACTGTACAATAAAAATTTCGTCCGTACATTTGTAGATTTCAAAAAAGCATATGATTCTATTGACCACGAATCTTTATTCCGAATCTTAAAAGAACAAGGACTAGATCTGAAAATGCTGGCAATTATTAAAGCAACATTAACTAATACAAGGTCAAAAGTTAAATTCATGGATGACATCTTACAGCCCTTCGAAATTAAAACTGGAGTGAGACAAGGGGATGGACTTTCGCTACTCTTATTTAACTGTGTTCTAAAAAAAGTAATACAGGAGTGGCGTGAAAAAAAGTCGGCCCTGAATATTGACCAACCCATTAAACTGGGGAGAACCAACATCAAAATTGATTGTATGGCGGTTGCTGGTGATCTAGCAATTTTGGCTCAAGATGTATTAACGGCGCAAAAACAGATTGAAATCCTAAAAGAATCAGCAGAAAAGGTAGGGCTCCAAATTTCTTTTGAAAAGATACAATACATGACCTGCAACAGACTAAGAACACCATTTCTATAAACAAAATATGGTAACATCAGACGAGTCTCTCAATTCAAATATTTGGGTGAAATAATCATGGAAAATGGGTTGGAAAAAGAGGCCAATAAGGGTAGATGTCAAAAAATGGAAACGACATTGAGACTTACACAAAATATTTACAACAAAAAATGCCTATCTAAAAACACAAAACTGAGACATTACAACACAGTTATTAAGCCAGAATGTCTATATGGGGCAGAAACGCTCATTTTGAATAGAAAGAGAGACATGGCGGACATTGAAAAGAAGGAAAGAAAAATCTTAGGCCCCAAACAAATAAATACAACATAGCGACTTCGAGAAAACCAAGAAATCAAACAATACACAGATATACACAGCGATATGAGAAGAAGAAGACTTAAGTTTTACGGACACATAAAACGGATGAATCCGAGTAGGCTAACTAGACAAATAGTCGAATTTTATATTAGTGATGTTATATTATTAGTGAAATTCAGGATACCTCTATCCTAAGTTTCATGTGTTCCATGCCCAAACAATCGTTTAAAATGGTACGAATTGATTCGTGAGACACAGGAAGATCAGCGGCTATCTCTCTCAAATCAATGGAGCGCGTAAAGGTCGCTGAAGACTATATTCATGAAACGAATTGCAACTAGTAATGAGACATGGGTATACGAGTTTGACATGCAAACCAGTCAACAAGTCAATACCAGTCAACAACAAAGTCGATCGAAAGTTAAGGTGATGTTGACTAATTTCTTTGATTCTTCTTCTTGGGGGTACCATATCCTCATTGGACGTTGGCAATTACCATGGCCCATCTAATCCTGTTGGCCGCTGATCTAAATAGTTCGGTTGATGTCATTCCTGTCCATTGCCTCAAGTTCTTCAGCCATGATATCCTTCTTCGACCAGGTCCTCTCATTCCCTCTACTTTTCCTTGTGGTATAACTTGTAGTAAAGAGTATTTTCCTCCTCTCATGACATGTCCAAAATAAGATGCTTTTCGTTTCTTTACGGTGACAATTACTTCTCTTCTCTTGTTCAGCCGCTCCAGAACCTTTTCATTGGTAACGTGGTGTGTCCAGGAGATTCGAAGTACACGGCGGTAGCACCAGAATTCAAATGCTTCAAGTCGTTTTACAGTGTTCTCTGTCAAGGTCCATGCCTCCACCCCATAGTATAATATTGAGAAAACATAGCATCGGAGAGTCCTAATTCGTAGTCTGATGTTTAGTTTTAGATTGCATAATACACCTCTCATTCTGTTAAATACATTTCGTGCTTTTTCAATTCTGATTTTTATTTCTCTAGCGTGGTCCCAATCTGCGTTCAGGTTGCATCCCAGATATTTAATATTTTGTACCTGCTCTAGTTTCCTGTCATGCAAGTAGAAATCAGCAATTATGTTCTGTTTGCTGATAATCATAACTTTTGTTTTCTCTATATTGAGACTTAGACCGTATTCTTTGCTCTTTTCTGCTATTCTATTGATTAGTATTTGCAGTTCTTCTGCAGTCTTTGCTAGTAGTGTAGAATCATCGGCGTAGCGGATGTTATTGATGTTTACTCCGTTAACAATTAGTCCCTCGTCTGTTCCCTCGAGTGCCTCCCTGAACAGTTCCTCTGAATATATGTTAAACAGCATGGGTGACAGAATGCACCCCTGTCTAACTCCTTTTTGGATGTTTATTTGAGACGAAGTTAGGTTTCCTGTTCTGATCGTTGCATTTTGGCGCCAGTACAAGGTGGCTATTATACGCCTTTCAGGTCCATCTATTCCGATTCTTTCTAGGATACTTAACTGTTTATCGTGTTTGACCTTATCGAATGCTTTCGAAAAGTCAATAAAACATGCGTATACGTCCGTGTTCACATCTCTTGCTCTTTGTATGAGTACCTGTATACTCTACAAGGCTTCTCTTGTACCAAAACCGCTCCTGAAGCCGAATTGAGTGTTTCCTATGTGTTCCTCAATTTTCCTATATACCCTTTCATGTATTGTTTTCAGAAAGATCTTTAGGAAATGGCTCATTATACTGATTAAGCGATGTTCGTCACATTTTTTTGCCCGTGTACTCTTAGGAATAGGTATAAACGTCGAGGTTAACCATTCCTCTGGGATTGATCCAGAATCATATATTTGGTTAAACAATTGTATTATTGTGTCTAGATGTTCTTCGTCTATAAGTTTTATAACTTCTATATAGGTGTTATCCGGACCAGGGGACTTTCCATTCTTTAGTCGCTTTATGGCTGTGATCACTTCTTCTCGAGTGATATAAGGCCCAGTTATGTCGTTGTTCGTTGCTATATCCCCTCTACTTGTGTCCTCAAAAAGTGTTTCTATATAGGTTTCCCATGTTTTTAAACGAGTTGTGGGATCCCAGACTATGTTGCCTTGCTTGTCTGCAAGTACCGTTCTCCCATTATTTTTGAATACGCCAGCTGCTTCTTTGATTTTCTTGTGCATGTTCAGTGTATCATGCTTTGCGCCCAAGTTTTCTATCTCGGTGCATTGTTCATGCAGGTACTCTGACTTTGCTTCCTTTATTCTTTCCTTGATCGTTATATTCAGTCTTTTGTATTCCAGTTCATCTCTGTTTTTTAGTTTCCGTCTCTTTGCCATTAGCTCCAAGATTTCGTTATTCATCCATTTTTTGTTCTTTGTTCTGTTGTTCTGAGACTTTAAATTGTTGTTTATTGTTGTTGTTATTATACTTTTTATGCTTTCCCATTTGTTGTTTATTGTTTCGGCTGGACATACTTGAAGTGTAGCTAAGTTGTTGTTTATTTCTTGTTTCACCCTTTCGATAATTGTTGTATCTTTCAATAGATTCATGTCTGGGCGCCTGGGTCTCTGTGGTTGATTGGTCGCTCTCTTGAGTCTCAGTTTGACCCTTGCTAGTAGTAGATTATGATCCGAGGCGATGTCAGCTCCTGGGTACGTTTTTGCGGATGTTATCGAGTTTTGGAATCTTTTGTTGACCATTATGAAGTCAATTTGGTTTCTAATATTCCTTTCACCTGGAGCTTGCCATATATACAGCCTTCGGGAGGGTAGTTGGAAGTATGTGTTCATGACCGACAATCTATTTTCTTTACAGAACTGAGCCAGTCTTTCTCCTCTTTCATTTCGGTGACCCAGACCAAACTTACCAATCACATCGCCGTCCGCTCCTTGTCCTATTTTTGCGTTGAAGTCGCCCATTACAATGGTAACTTCTTTGCTTTTTGTATTCTGGAGTGCCTTCTTGAGGTGTTCATAGAAAAGCTCATTTTCTTCCTCTGTACTTTGAGTTGTTGGTGCGTATGCGGCTATTATGTTCAGATTGTATGGTACGGCTCTGACCTTCATTATTGCCACTCTGTCTGAGATGGGTAAATATCCTAGCAGTGTATTTGCTATTCGGTTATGCGTTATTATCGCTGTACCGTTTCGATGGTGTGTACCATCTTCGCCCGCATAATATATATTATAGTCTCCCACTTGACATTGCCCTGTTCCTGGCCATCTTGCCTCAGTGCATGTCAGAATGTCTATATGTAGCCTTTCCATTTCCTGTATGCTATTGTGAGTTTTCCCTGCTTGATACATACTTTGCACATTCCAGGTTCCTATTCTAAGTTGTGTTCTGAATAAGTTAGTTGTTTCTCTGTTTATGTCTTTATTGGTAACTCTCAAAACCGTCCTCCCCGGAGATCCGATCGGAGGACTTCTTACTCCGGAACATTTCATCTTGAGATTAGCCATTCCATGGTAGATTTACTAGGGATATCCGTAAATCTTTACTGTAGCGGTTTCCCGTTGCCACTCCAGCCTCCTGCCGTTGACCAATTTCTGGTTCCTCCGCCTTTAAGGACGATTTCTCGCCCTAGGGGCAAGTGGGTGCCCCAGCTCTTGCTAGCTCTTCGACTAGCTAGCTCTTAGACTAATTTCTTTGATTATTGCGGTATTTTGCAAGAATATTTACTGAGCGTTATATGGCGTTTGAGAGAGCAAATTCGTGGAAAAAGGCCAGATTTGTGGAAAGAAAACTCTTGGATTTTGTATCAAGTCAACCACCATCTCACAAGGCTATCATCGTGAACGAATTTCTGGCGAAAAACTCAACAAACACAATATTCACCTGATATGGCTCCGGGCGACTTCTTTCTCTTTCCAATACACATTTTACCACTTCGAGGCACCCATTCGAAGTCGGAAAATGCGTTTAAAAAATGTTTTGACAATTGGATTATTTGTTGGAATAAGTGTATTATTTCGAAAGGCGCCTACTTTGAAGGCGATACAACAAATTTGGATAAATAATAAACATTTTGTGTTTTATTGAATAATTCCTGGTACTTTTTTGACAGAATGTATATAAAGATTTTTCTAAAAATAATTTTTTCACTTAATATTATTTAATAAATAACCTGCTTATGGTACAAAACTACTGAGAATTCATGTTACTAATACAAAAATATTTCTTCCAAAACAATTGTAGAGGTCATAAACTTTGGGCTTGGGGTGTATGTCTAGATGTAATTAAAAGAAAAACTTCCATTTACACAAATTTAAACATTCCCGGAATTTAAAAAACAGCTTGGAAGTATTTATAAGACCGACATTTATTAAACATTCTCGACATACTTTAGATATGGCGTATTGTTCTCAGGTTTTAATACATCAAGAGAAACGGAAAAATATTTCGTACCCATACTTGTACTTTAAAAAATATATAAAGCACAAAAGTAGAGACCTGCTCGTAAATCCCCTTTTAATCTTCCAATTTACGTAATATGTTTTAAATATACGAGGGTGGGGTGAACAGTTTATATAGACGGTTACTTGAATCTGAGTTTATTCTTTTAACGTTCAAGATTAGCGGGCGTGTGCTTTTCTGTAGCTGAAGAGACCTATTTTTTTAAATTAATAATGTCGATTTTTTCGAAACATTTGACCGTTTATTTCCATAACAAAATAAACTACCTTAAGGGGATATTCTAGTCTAGAGGCCCGATTTTCGGGCTTTTTTTCGAGCTCTGTAAAAAAAACAAAGGATATTTTTACTATCAATTTTTTATCATTCGTTTATTTATATTTTAAGAATACATAAAAAATAAATTAAAAACTCTAAAAGTTTTGCCCCTACTGGTAAAGTGGAGGGTCCAAAAAAAGGGATATCTTCTGAAACAAAAAATAATCCAATGGATTCTTAATCAGTAAATAAATTTGCCGGTCGCGTTGGTGTGGACGGTAAGAGCAGAGCCATACCGCTGTTTTGTCGAAACCGCACTGGAGCGATGGTTCGTTCGATTCCAGCGCTCGGATGGTTGTTTTTCTTTCTTTCTTCTATCTGTTTACTGTTAGAAAAAATAGGAGAAATAAAGGATGTGGAAGTGAGAGAAGGGAGAAAAAATATTGCTAAAGGTAAAGATTACGGGAGTAGCAGGTGGGTATTCAGAAGAGGAAATGATGGAAGAGCTAGTTAGTGAAAATGCAGAAATTAAGCAGTATTAAGGTAGTGAGAACGTTTGACTGCAGAAATCAAGAGAAAGAGAATTGAATATTGGAAGTTAAACCGGAGGTGTGCAGGAAAATGATTGAGAAAGATAGAGTGAATGTTGGGTTACTAAGCGTGTTTGTCGAAGTGTATGACAATTTGTTGCAATGCTACAAATGTTATAGGTTTGGGCATACGCAAAAGAACTGTACGGATGAAGTAGAATGTGATGTGTGTGCGGGGAAACATTAAGGGGGAGAATGCGAAAGTGATGTAAAAAAATGCGTAAATTGTGTAAGGATGGGGAAGACGGAAGGATTGAATCATGGAGCGAGACATAGGAAGTGTCCAGTATATGCAGGAAGGATGAATGACAGAAAGAAGCGAATTGACTATGGGTACTAACAATGTTGGTACCCATGTCCATTGGTAAGAGAAAAGGGGTGAGGAAACAATGGATGAAAAACGAGAAAATGAAATGAAAATATCGTTTTTTGGGGAAAAAAGGTGGGAAAAGGGAAGGAATGAAATATAGAGGGGGAATGAGGTAGAGATGGCTGCCTGACAGGGGTGGGTATCTTCTTTCCCAGCTGATTTTTGGAGAGTGCAGGGTGTTGGGTGTTCCCTTGACAGTGGTGTTGTTAGATGGTTGGTATCAGCTGGTTGTAGCCGCGAGGCATAAACCAAAACCGAATGACATACATGTCTGTTTACTTTCTAAATGTTTGTGATTATTTCTAGGCAAGAGTGTAAAATCCGACTACGAATTACCCCTCAGTCACGCCAGTTAAAGGCTGGGTAAGGCCGGATGTCTTCTGAGAAGTGTTCTACGTTAGTCACTCGCCAGTCGGTAGGTTTCCTAATAGACTTATGGGTAGGCACATAACCAAGGATTCATAGCCTGAGGGGGGTGCTAGCCTGTGTTTGTCGGAAGCTGATGACCGTGGTTCGGAACCCACGTTAAGCTGTAGGTCCAGTCGCTAAATAGCCTAGTTGCTGATGCGCCTCTAACCTTAACACTTAACCTTTTAATCAGTAAAGATATCGCTATCGCCTCTACCTTGGACGAGTTAAAAATGGTTTTTTTCCATTTTTTTAAGTTTAAAATTTTTTAAAAATAGTAAAAATTAAAAAAATTTACTTTAATCTGCTAAGCTATATAGAGGGATGTATAGAAAAAGTTCACACAAAATTTCATATAAATCGGTTCAGTAGTACTTACTAAAAAAGTTGTTTCGCGAAAAACTTTTAAGTATAGTAATATATAAAGTAAATAAACATTATATATACATTACATATACATTAAATATATATTATATATACATTAAATATATATTATATATACATTAAATATATATTATATATACATTAAATATATATTATATATACATTAAATATATATTATATATACATTAAATATATATTATATATACATTAAATAAATTATTATTATTATTATTCACGTATGGGCCCTGGCGGACCACGCGAAGTACAATTAGAGGCGCTTGTTATTAGCCTTCCTTTGCGCCCATACTAATTTCATTCTTTCGCTATGAGCTTTTTTTCTTTCGTCAGACCAAGTTGTTCCAGTCTTCCTACATTTTTCTCCCTGGCCAACCTTCCAAAGGTTAACCTTGCGTCTGGAACAGCCTCTATCCTGAATTTCACTTTGTGTAATATTTGCTGATCTTAGGTCCTCTTTAATTGCCGCAATCCATTTAATTATTTCTACTTTAGCTCTACTCCTATTTTCATAAAATTCGACTATTTGTCTAGTTAACCTACTCGGATTCATCCGTTTTATGTGTCCGTAAAGTCTTCTTTTTCTCATATCGCTATGTATATCCGTGTACTGCTTGATTTCTTGGTTTTCTCGAAGTCGGTATGTTGTGCTATTTATTTGTTTGGGGCCTAGGATTTTTCTTATGATTTTTCTTTCCTTCTTTTCAATGTCCTCGATGTCCTGCTTTCTATTCAAAATAAGCGAATAGTTCTCGTTCTCTATAATTAATTCTAAGGCCTCGTGTATTGGGACGTTGGGATAGATGGAGATTTTATGTCAATACTCGCGATGATATCGTCGTTGCTGCCAACTGACGTGCTGTTGATAATATGCGTGAACTCTTCCGATTTTTTGACGTAGGAATCGGCTCTTTCTATGGCAGGTTGCATGATGTTGGCGAGATATTTTTCCAGTTTTGGGAGCGGGGAGTTGACTGCACTGACAGTAGGTCGTAGAGATGCGTCTTCCTTATGTATTTTTGGGAAGCCGTAGAGTTTGGGGCATCTGCTAGACATTTCTCTTGGGATTAGTTTTTTCTGGGTTTCCGGGTCTATGGGTGAATTCTTGATTTTGGTTTTCGTTGTTTTTCCAAATATGTTGTGGAATTCCTGGCTGTTTGTTTGTAAGAAGCGTTTCTTTATATAGTCTTCGGTATTCAAAACAACGGTAGCATTGCCTTTGTCTGCTTGTAACGCGGTGATATTTTTATTTCCGTTTATGTTTTTTAGCGCCTGGAGTTCGGTTGTGCTGATGTTCGGTTTGGGAGGTTTTGCCGTTCTGAATGTTCTGGCGATATCTTATCTGATATGTTCTGCTTCTTGTTCGCTGATGTTGTGTAGGACGGATTCCACGTTGGCGATTATTTCTTCTGATGGAATGTTCTTTGGTGTTATTGCAAAATTGAAACCTTTATTGAGGACGGACTTTTCGGTTTCAGATAGAGGGTAACTGGATAGACTGTGTGTAACTGGATAGACCATTCTATTCTAGTGTCTAAAGCTGGCGGCTGGGGGCTGGTTTTTGACTTCTTATTCAGGCGCTGGAGTTTTTGTCTATGTTTTTTCGGTTTTGGTGCACTTAATGGTTTCGGTGGGCCAGAATGCGAGGGTTTTTTGCTTTTTCCAATATTAATGGGTATAGTGTATTGCTCAGTGAAAGGTGAAGACTATACAGTTTATTTTTGGTGTTACTAAGCTCGGGTCTGGTTCTTTGTATATTGGCTTTTAGGACGACTCTGCTGGCTTTTTTTTTAAGAATATTTGACGTATTTATGGTTTTGGTGTGGTAAGATAATTTGGTGAAATTCGATTGATAGTCGTTGTTTCGGCATTCAATTAGAAATCTTAAGTCGCAAAGTAATGTTGCTTTCTTTTCTCTCAATTTCCCGTAAAGCTTCGAATTTTTCACTACACTTACCGCCAGCGTGGAAAAGCGTCCTTAGACCAGCAGACCCAGACAGCACGACATCAAGAGCACGACTGGAAACAAAGACGTCCCAAGCGCCTCAGGGGGCGGAACTAGCGCCAGTGCCAGCCAGTCGCCACCGATTAAGACCGAGGCCCGAGGCCAGAAAAGATAAATATTATACGGAAAACCGATCTCTCTTAGAAAGTCATGAACCTCACGACAGTAAGCACCGAAGATGACAAATGAGATTTTGGCGAAACGTCTGAAAGCTCCCGATAGGGACCAACTCGATAACCGGATGTACTCCCGGAAAAATACCCAAAATATATATATATATATATATATATATATATATATATATATATATATATATATATATATATATATATATATATATATATATATATATATATATATATGTACGGATGATAGATTATATTCCTAAATCATTCCGTTCCGTTCGATCCGTTCCGTTCGATCCGTTCGTTATGTGAAGAGTCACGACGTTTTGCGAAAATCATATTTGAGTTAACAATCGAACTCAAAACGGCGAAACGTTGCGATTTTTTACTGAATGAACTGAGCGACACCCGGAATTATTTAGGAATATTTAACCTAATTATTTTATTTACACTTTCATTCGTTAAGTTTTTATGTTGTCCAATACTGAACATAGATCTCCCTTAAGAGCTTCCACCTATAACCATCTTGTGCAATTCTCATCCATAACAATCCTGCCACTATCTATCGAATACCTCCATTAAAAAATCTTCTATGAAGAAATATTCTATATATTTATATATTGTCCTCATATTTTATTTTTATTATAATCTTTTATTTTTTTTATTAATCTGAACAATTCATCTTTTGTTTACACACTTCAAATAATTTCTAAAAATATACATAATTATTTATAATTTTTTCATTCATAAAACAGCAAATAAATGTTTTCTACATATTCTGTTGTTACGATGTAACAAGGAATGTCTTGTTTCAGGAAAAATGAAGTCTACAACGTCAAGCAACAACACTGGAAGTTCGCTTCTGATAATGGTCTTATCGGTTCTCGTAGTTTTCGAAATTGCATCCACATTTGCTGCTGCTTACCCGGCAAGGTAATGTACTAACTTTATACACTAGCGTGGTTTAGATTTTTTAAATAGCTAAACGTAAATGAGTTGAATTCGGGCAATATATCGTATATCAGTTCTACAGTTGTTCAAATTAAATATTGCATCTAGGAATTTTAAAATAAAAAGAAGTAGATTGCGGAATGAGTTGTGCTAATTGTAAATAATTATTATTAATAATAATAAGGGGGCATATTCTAAATGGCTTGAGGATGACTTCATTGACAAACATTTGTCTCTAGTGAGTGGCTTACCGATGGACTATTATATCCAGAAACAGAAGGCTTCGCAACAGCTATTCAAGATAAGGTAGTAAGGACAAAAAATTATGAAAGACATATACTGCACATGGATGTTGTCGACAAGTGCAGGAAGTGCGGTGGTGTGGGAGAAACAATTGAACACCTTATGGAGGGTGTCCAGTCCTTACCCTAATGCTTACCTAGGCAGAAATTATATACCAGCAAATCGCTTTAAAGCACTCGCTATTTGATAAGATACCTCCACCATATTACAAGTACAGGCCTTCCCTCGTACTTGAGTCAGCCGATACCATTCTGTACTGGGATAGACCAATTACAACCGATCGAACGGTAGACTGTAATAGGCCGGATATTGTTTTAATTAACAAAAAGCAGAGGGGAGCTTTCATAATTGACATTGCGATACCACTCTTTCACAACATCAGAAAAACTGAAATGCAAAAGGTCACGAAATATGAAAATCTTGCGTTTGATCTGAAAAATCAATGGAAACTCCAGAAAGTGGAGGTGTT
Source organism: Cosmopolites sordidus (assembly GCA_031761425.1). Lineage (NCBI taxonomy): Eukaryota > Metazoa > Arthropoda > Insecta > Coleoptera > Curculionidae > Cosmopolites > Cosmopolites sordidus. Next base: position 148,729 of record JARFXV010001080.1, on the reverse strand, counting down.
ACCTTTTGTTATATTCGCCGAAGGCCTAGTAAGCAAAACCTTTTCCAAAAACCTATAAATTCTTGGTGTTTCAACATCGATTACCATAGTAGGACAACGAGCAGTTCTCTAACAAACTTACCACATTGTTCGTAAGGTACTAGGCTGAATGGGAGGAGCTGAACTGCTTTCTCATATTGGCATTGTAAACCCGACCAGCCTAGGCACTAACATGATCGACGAATCATGTTAGTGATAATAATAATAATAAAGCACGGAGAGTCCGTTTGGTGAGTAGCGCCACCGCCTTTCCGAGCTGAGGGGAGTAAACCTCCTGAATGGCACAGGGTTAAAGTGCCCCTAACGATGTCTCTTGATACCTAGCGCCCTCCCGTAGTAAATAGCTTTCCATGGTAATTCGGGGCTCTGCCTGGGGTGACCTCTTTTTTCCCTTGACCCACAACTAAAATTAATGGAGACAGAAACAAATAAAATTAATTTTCAAGGCGGTAGGGTTTTGCGGACATGAACCCTTCGGAACCGTCGGCAGGATTTGTCTGGGGTTGGCGAGTCTGGAGCAAGTGGCGGCTACCAACTCTACGGTACCACAAGATTGGCAACTGAAAAGGTAATAGAAGAACTGGATACACTAAGAGAAAGAACAAGACCTCACTCTCCCTTCGGGCTCGCCCGCTGGTGAAAAAATGGTGAAAAGAATTAAATACGGACGTAATCTCTGCATTTTATTACGTTAATCGCTATATCTCAGTGATGATCCACTTCCAGGGTGGAGATTATCTATTTATAAGAAATTTATACAAAGACACCCAGAACTAGATATCACTGAACAAAACATAGCAGACAGAAAAAAAGGTTATAATCAGGAAAGGTTATCTAACCTCCAAGGAACGCGATGAGGTAAAGAGAGAAGTGGCTAAAGCCATACATCAAACAATGACATTAGGCACACAAGCGGTTGAGGTTCTTGAAACTATTTCAGAAAACATCAGAAGCACAAGAACAACACCAGAAACACTTAGAAACACTCCACCAACAATACAGCAAGATAAAAGTCAAAGCCACAATTTGGATATATTAAAAGATATTAGAGAACAATTCTTCAGTAATATGACATTTTACGAAGGAACTGATCCCCTTAATAGACCTGTTATTCCGGTCTTGAAAAATATTCATAAAGCTAAAGAAATTGTATCGGGAATGAATCTAGTATTGAGGGAGTTCCTTAAAACAAATTCTGATATATATGGCATGCAGTTGTCATTGTATTGTTTGGCTGTTACTATAATAGAACTTAACGGACAACATACATATTATCCTAGCACTGTAAGACAAGATCATATTAAGCAAACCCCTCAGTGGAAGAGAAGATTGGAAAAAAAAACATAAAAGATTTACGTGGCAAGGCAGAAATATTGAAAGAATACTTGAAAGACTAGCCATCTAGAAAAGTGACCCGAAAAGCTAAAGCCATAGCCAAAAAGGCAAGGATAGATATACGAATCAAGGAATAAGTAATTTCATATATAGATCAATGTAGACAAAACGCAAAAGCCAAAGGAGCAAGGTTGCGTAGATATAATGAGAATAAGAAAAGGAAGGAGCAAGACGCACACTTTTATAAAAATAAAAAAAAAAGTTTTTTCGAGATCTTGAAACGAATGAACTTAGTAAATCCAATACCAAAACATCGACCCAAAAACATGTTACGAATTTTGGAAAACAACTTGGAAAGTATCGGAGGGGTACAACACGTCAGCAGCCTGGATCTCAGATATCGAAAACCTGCAAGAAGGCTTACGGGAAATGAATGTGGCTGAATTTACAACAGAAGAGGACCGTAACGCCATAAGAAAAACCCAAAACTGGAAAGCACCAGGGCCAGATATAATCCAGAATTTCTGGATCAAATATTTAGATGCCATACATGACAATTTGTCACGTCGCTTCTGTAAAGCACTAACCAACCCCGAATCTATTCCGCAATTTTTATCTGAGGGTAATACATATTTACTATATAAGAAAAATGACAAGATGCAGCCTGATAACTATCGACCTATAACTTGTCTTTTAGCACTCTATAAGTTACTTACATCATTAGTAAACGAAAAAAATATCATCACTGTTTAGATAATAATATCCTAGAAGAACTAAAAGGATGTGTAAGAGAATCTGCGGGATGTAAGCACCAACTTACTATAGATGCAATTGCCCTGAAGCACGTCCAGAGAAAAAATGTAACCTTAACTTATCTTACATTGACTACAGTAAGGCCTTCGACTCTGTCTCTTATGTTTGGCTAGCTAAAGTTTTGGAAATGTACAAAATCTGCCCTAAAATCAGAGCAATCCTTACCCACTTAACGAAGTGTTGGAAGATGAATATATGGATATTAGGAGAAAATATTGGAAGAGTCAACGTTGAGAAGGGAATTTTCCAGGGAGACTCTTTGTCGCCCATGTGGTTTTGTCTGGCCCTAAATCCTATGTCCACGATTCTCAATCAGTCTGCAAGCGGGTTTGGGTTCCAGTTAACAAACGGCAGAAAGTTATCACATCTGTTATATATGGATGGACATTAAGAATGGACATTAAGATGTCCATTGGTCTAGATAAATGTTCTATCGTCAATATACAAAAAGGACATGTTAAACAAAATCAGGAACCATTCTGTCAGATTCACTCATTGAAACCGGATGATACCTATCGGTATCTGTATCGGTATCGGATGATACCTATCGGGAATGGAATAAAATCAAATGCTCCCATACAATACTCCAACATGAGTTCCAAGATAAGTACAAGAAAAGAATAACGAAGCTTCTTAATATAAAACTCTCAGGGGGGAATATATGTAAAGCAATCAACACATGGGCAGTACCGGAGTTAACATATTCATTTGGAGTGGTCAAGTGGTCAAACACAGAACTGGTAGAGCTAGACCGCATGACTAGACGACTTTTAACAAAATTCCCTTGTTTGCATACCAATTCTCCTGTGTTGAGATTATACATTCCTCGAAAATATGGAGGTAGAGGGCTTATTAATATTAAAAAATTTTGTCTTAACCAGGAAAAGAAACTTCCCCAACATTTTCTAAGTTCGAAAAATTAACTTACGAGGCTCGCAACTCAGTTTGATCACGATTATACACCTCTAAAACTGAGCCGTGCAAACACTACACTACCAAAACAGAGACAATACAAAATAACATAAATTTTTGGAAATATAAATCAATTCACGGTAGATATGTAGAATCATTAAATGCTAATAATATTGATAAGAAAGCTTCCCTGCGCTGGTTAGACGAGAATCTGCAAACTGAGGGTTTTGTTATTGCTATCCAAGATAAAGTCATCAAAACCAACAATTACAAGAAATATATCCTTAAAGAAAATACTGATGATGCATGTCGAAAGTGTGGCAAAATAGGGGATACTGTTCAGCACATAATTGGTGGATGTCCTATTTTAGAAGAAAACGCATATTTAGGAAGGCATAGTCAACTTGCTTAGATAATCCACTAAACACTGGCAATTAATTATGGTCTTTTACCAACATCTACTCTGCCATATTATAAATGCAGTCCTCAAGCAGTTCTGGAGTCTGACGCTTCTCTACTGGGATAGACCGATTATATCTGACAGAGCTGTCAGGAGGTTCTCCAAAAGTTTGACAAATTACAGACTAAATAGAAAGTCATAAAAGTGGGCTATATTGTTGCAAACCTGCCACATAGTTCGAAAATTTTTGTCGTAATGCCAACGGAATACTGGGTTATAATAAAATTTATCCCCAGGCTCCGAGCCGAGGTCCAACGTCGCGAGGGAGGAATCGGTTTATCGTTTCCAGCTTTTTAAGCTGAGGGAGTGACATCAAGTCGATGGGAATAATAAACATTCATAATTACTGATATAAAAAGCCTAGAAAAGCCTTTCCTAGTAAGATATTTCAATAAGTTTATAAGAAAACTAAAAGACATTCTTCGATTTCTTACTCGCACCACTATTAATTTATCGCAAAATGGAAGTACCACCAAGATTGACGATCAGGGTGCTCTCATGCTCAGGAATCTCGCTCTCTAATCTGATTAAAAGGACGCAAATAGGATACAAATTTCAAAATCAAAATGTATCGCACCTGCTGTATATGGATGATTTAAAATTCTATGCATCATCGCCACCGAAATTGCAACAACTCATTCAGGTAGTGGAGAAATTTACAGCTGATATTAACATGCACTTTGGACTAGATAAATACAGAACTATTAACATAAAGAGAGGATCTAAGTTAGAGATGACAGGGTTTGTCACTGCAGAACAAGAATATATAGAGCCAATGGAGCAGGGCGAAGTATACAAATATCTTGCAACACAACAGTCCAAGAGAGTTAAGCATAGACTCATTAAGAAAACACTAACTAAAGAATTCACGTCCAGACTTGAAAGGAGGAAAAGAAAAAGAATTGAAGGAGGAAGAGGAATTACAAATATATGTAATCTACACGAAAAACAAATATCCAGTTTGAGAACATATTTCCATCAAAGAATGATCGACTGCCCGCTATATCGCGTGTTTAGCTGCTGATAATTATACGCCTTTGAATCTTAAATAAATAGAACGACAAATGAGAGCATTTAGACAACTGGAACAATTATACAAGAGTGAAAAATATGTCTCTACACGGTAGACACCCCCATGATCTTGACCCTCATGAAGTCGACAAGAGTACGTCAAACATCTGGTTGACATGTGGAGGTCTTTTTCCGGAGACAGAGGGCTTTATGTGTGCAATTCCTGATCAAGTCGTCCCCACTAGGAACTACCAAAAATATATTATTATGGATGCACGAGTATCAAATGACACATGTAGGAAATTCCACGAAAAGCTTGAGACTATCCAACATATTGTAGAAGCATGTGGTAGACTGTCCCAGATGGATTATCTTTACCGTCATAATCAGGTGGTTAGTATAGTCTACCAGGAGCTTGAAAGTCATAATAACCTTATAACAGAACGAGTTCCCTATTATAAATGCACCCCAGAGGCGGTACTAAATTCAGCCGATTTCAAGTTATATTACGACCAAACAATAATAACCGACAAAACCGTTTACTGTAATAGGCCAGATATTATATTGGTGGACAAAAAGAAGAAAGCAGCATTCCTAATCGACATAGCTGTTTCAAACACACACAACATTCAAAGGACAACTGACGAAAAAGTACAAAAACATGCAGACCTCAATCTAGAAATAAAGCAGATATGGAAGTTGAACCTGAAAGAACCTGAATTTTTGTTTTTTTTTTTAATTTATAAAACATCCCTGAGGAAGTTTTCCAAAATTACAATCTGACCAAAGTTGATCAATGAGTAATGTTGTACAAACCTAAGTTACTACAAAAGAAAAGGTGATTTTAAGAACTTACTCGCTAGTATCCCTTAAATTAAATCCAATAACTTAATTACACCAATATTAACGTATACACCAGCACTATGCTCTGCTTTTTTACTAACACAAACGTTCAAACCAACTCAAAGGGTTTGGTCCTCTTAAGTCCTCTGATTTGACTTGCATTATCAAGGAGCTGGATGGCCTCGACATTGACGTGCTGAAGAAGTCGCTGCTCGTGACTCTGGGCAAATCTGCTAATGGTCTGGGTAACGGTGTCCATTTCCAAGTCCCTATGGAGGTCACTGTTTCTGAAATACCAAGGGGCATTTGCAATGTTCCTTAGTACTTTGTTTTGGAATCGCTGGATTATTTCCAAGTTGTTCTTTTTGGCACAACCCCACAGCTGGATGCCATATGTCCATACGGGCTTTAGAATTTGTTTGTACAAGAGTACTTTGTTGTAGATTGTTGTAGACTTCTGATTTGACTTGCATTATCAAGGAGCTGGATGGCCTCGACATTGACGTGCTGAAGAAGTCGCTGCTCGTGACTCTGGGCAAATCTGCTAATGGTCTGGGTAACGGTGTCAATTTCCAAGTCCCTATGGAGGTCACTGTTTCTGAAATACCAAGGGGCATTTGCAATGTTCCTTAGTACTTTGTTTTGGAATCGCTGGATTATTTCCAAGTTGTTCTTTTTGGCACAACCCCACAGCTGGATGCCATATGTCCATACGGTCTTTAGAATTTGTTTGTACAAGAGTACTTTGTTGTAGACTGATAGAGGGGAATTTCGTCCAAGCAGCCAATACATTTTTCTAAATTTGATGTCAAGTTCTTCTTTTTTCTTTTTGACATGAGCCCTCCAGCGTAGCTTGGCATCTAATGTTATACCCAAATATTTTGCTGTATTAGCATATGGTACTTGGATATTATTTATACTAACGGGGATATGTTGATTTCTTTTGTTCGTGAAATTAATATGGGCGGATTTAGACTCATTTAATTTGATTCGCCATTGCTTAGTCCAGTTGTTAATTTTATTAACTGAGGTTGGCAGGTTTATTGCCGCTTCTGCGTGGTCTACGCCTACAGCCATAATAGCAGTATCGTCAGCAAATGTTGCTATCGTGTCTGGGTCTAATTCAGGAATATCACTGGTATATAATAGGTAAAGGACTGGTCCCAATACACTACCTTGCGGTACTCCTGCTTTAATATTTTTTAGTTAGTCTGGAATTATGTTTTTATCTTCAATGATTGGCTTCAATCTTTTATGGAATATTTTTTCAAACAGTTTTGAAATAACAGGTAGCAAGGAGATTGGCCTGTAAGATGAAACTTCATTCGGTGGTTTTCCGGGTTTTGGGATCATTATCATTTCTGCTACTTTCCATATCTTAGGTACATACTTTAATCTAAAAGATGCATTTATATGATATGTAAGTTTTACTATAGCTTTACGAGGAAGCTGTTTCATGACTTCTCCCGTGATTAAGTCAAACCCTGGGGCTTTTTTTGTGTTGATGTTTTCTTCAATTTCTGATGCAATTTCTTTTGGGGTCAACAGGTCTTATGTCACTTTCTTCTTGGGCAAGATTTTCCCAGTCAAGTATGTTTTCACCTTCATTTGGCTGGAAAGTCCCTTCTAAATATTCAGAATATCTGTTAGCTTTTTGTAAATTGCTTTTTGCCCATGTCCCATCTGCATTTTTAATTGGTGGATTCTGCAGGATTGGTCTTTTTAGTGTTTTGGTAGCTTTCCATAGTGAATAGTCAGCTTTACTGTTATTTGACAGTTCACTTAGGTAGTTACTTATAGTATAATTTTTATTTTTTTGTATATCCCTTTTCAGTTGCTTTGTTGCATTATTTAATCTAGTTTTATCTGCTGGCGATCTAGATTGATGCCATATTCTTCTAAGCCTTCTTTTTTCGGTTATGAGTTCTTTTATTTCTCTGGGGTAGTTATTGCCTTTGGTTCTAGGAGTAATATTAGGTGTGTTATCCCATGCAGCCCTTTGGATAACGTTTAAAAATGTTTCCGCTTCATTGTCGAGTTGTTCTTCATTTCTTAAGTGGACTCTCAAGTCTACCGTTTCTTCAAGTTGAAGTTTAAAACTCTGCCAGTCAGTCAGTCGATTTGTCAATATAGGAGGAGTTTCCTTCTGTATGATGCTATCACTTAAGATCAGAAGAATGGGAGAGTGATCAGAGTTCATATCCCATGCCTCGTCCACATGCATATACCTTACAGACACATTTCTAGTTATGAAAAAATCAAGTAGATCTGGTATTTTATTGGGGTCTGTAGGCCAATATGTTGGCTTGCCAGTTGACATTGTTTCACATTTTAGTTGGTTAATTGCTTGTAGTAGTTCTTTTCCTTTTGTATTGGTTAACCTGGATCCCCGCTGAACGTGTTTGGCATTGATATCACCTCCAATGATAAACCTATATCCGTGACTATTTAGAAAGTCTAAATATTGTTGTTTTTTCAGAGCATGTCTAGACGGACAGTAAACTGCGGATACTATGATCTCATATGTTTTAGTTTTAATGTTTACAGAGGCAGCTTGAAACTGTTCTGTTTTATATCCCATTTCTTGGTGATGCTTGATTGATTCCTTAATTACGATGGCGCTTCCACCTTTGGCGGTATTTTCGGGATGTATGGTATGGTATACTTTATATCCCTTGAGTTTAATGTATGATTCATTAGTAAAATGAGTCTCAGAAATGAGGCATATATCAATCTTTTCCATATCTAGGACTACTTGCAGTTCTTGTTGGTGTTGCAAGAGTCCATTGGCATTCCATTCCATAATTCTAAGGTTATCTGCCATTTGAATATTTAGAAATAGCTCCTTTAGCGCTATTTTCGAGTCTGCTAATACGTTCGTCCATTTGTGTTAATTTCTCCATTATTTGTTGAAGAGAGTCTTGAATAGAAACGTTTTGATTTTGTTCTTGGGTAGGGCTTTTAGTCTTACCAGTAACTGTTTCGCTAAAAGATTTTTTTCCTGCACTTGCGATGTCGGCTGACGCTTGTTGATTATTTCTTTGTGGCTGTTTAGGAAGAGTTGGTTTCTTGGTACGTTTATCCTTTAATTTTTGCATTTCTTTGGCAACTATGCATCCTCTGTAGTTGGCTGGATGTCCTTCTCCACAGTGTACACATTTTGGTTGGGTATTTTTTGGTTTATCACATTCCATTGTGAGGTGCTTACCAGTACATCTAACACAACGTGGCTCCATAGCGCAGTATTTTTGCGTGTGACCGTATGCTTGACATTTTTTACACTGTGGCACCAGCCTGGATTTTCTCAATGGTAGAATTTCAACTCTGACTCCTAATATATCAGTTATTCCGTATATTTTATCCACACTCTCGTTGTGGTTAAATGAGAGCATGAACATATTTAAGGGTTGCTTTGTTTTATATTTTAATTTTGGGGTGGCTTCTATGAGTTTGTAGCCTCGTTTTTGCATTTCTTGTACAATATGTTCTGGTTTTACAGAGTGATGCAGTTCGTTTACCATAACTTTAATTGGCCTATTCTGCTTATTCTCATAAGAATGCCAAGCATATTTCTCTTCATTTAATGCTGCTGAAAGCATTTTAAAATTTGTCTCATTCTGTAGATTAATTTTAATATTCTTGTCATTAAGGACTTTAATCTGAGTGTTAGGAAGTTGGCTCACGATAGCGTGAAGATCATTAAAATTATTAATGTTGTCCACTATTATGGGTGGAGGTGCTTGTATTTTTTTAGTCCTTTCTACATTAATCCTGCTAGTCTGTTGTAGTGGTGGTGTTAGCGAAGTATCCATTTTTCTTTTCTTCCTGTTCTTTGTACGTATCCAACCTGTCTCGCGAGCCAGCTCCTCTTCATCGGTATTGTATTCAGCTGTCCCTAGCTCTTCGGTCTTGCTAGACAGTTTCTTTTCTAAACCTGAAAAATAACATCACATTTCTGGGACTAGAAGAAAATCTGTTTAGAATAATGTAGAGGGCGGTAATCCTTGATAGCACTCGCATCGCCCACAAAAAAATATTGGAGGAATGAACTGGGGAAAAAAAATAAAAAGGAAAATAACAATAATAATAACATATTTGGGTGGAGAGGCCCAGAAAACATATTTTAGCATACTGTACGTCATTGTGCATTCATTCATTCATTTATTCATATGTGGTTTTACAACCCTTAAAGGTCTTATAGATGATGTCCTGTCATAGAATGTCGTGCTATTAGTTCCTGATCCAGGCTTTTGTTTTCCAATTTTATTTGCTACTTTAAGTGTCTTCATATCGCCTAATATGATCCAAAAAGGATTACGTACAGTCAGAGCAGAGACGTGAAAAAATAGACATTTTCAAGAATTTTATATGAACTGTTGTATAGTGCTTTTTATTTAATCCATAATACTAAGTTCGTACACTACATTTTCAGTAACTTTAATGAAAATTTCTAAAAAAAAAAATTAATTCTTGACCAAGTTATCAACTCGATTATCATCTTCCCTCTTATAAAAGTGCTTTGCGTTGACCATCACCACTTCTTAGTGGTTTGTCTAAAATCAATGATAAAAAATAATAAATTGTTAGTTTATATAGTTAGTTTGATAGTTAATTTTAGACCCGATTTGTAATTGCATGACAATCAGCGAAAAAAATGTTGAAATAGGGAAAGAGCTCTGTAAATTATTTTATGGGAAACTTGTCGGACATTTCCCGTAGAATCTTCTGACTAAACAGTTATAAAGTTAGTTCTATTGAGTTATCTGAAAACGACCCGGAAAACGGATCCCTAGATATAAAAGGAATGCAAAAGGAATATCGGGACGATATATTCTTACTCAATTCAGGCAAAAAGAATGAGAATTTGATTGTCTTTTTCTAAAACAAAGGTGCACCTTTTTTCGAAAATAAAAAATGTCTATAATAAAATGTAAATTACTTCAGTGGTTTAAAGATCTTTACACTTTATGTCTGCGAGACAAATTGTTCAAATTAAAACGAAGAATTTTAATTTCCACGAGATTTTTTAAGCGATAAAAGTGAGAAACGGAGGTAAGAAAAGGGTTCCCCCAGGAAAAAAAAATGAAAATTAATTTCTAATGCAGCCGGTTAACGAATTTTCTGTTAATTTTCACCAGCTTAATAACAGCACCTTGATTTAATTTACGGAAAGTATTTTCTCCGTTACATGGGAAACAGAAACGTTTAAGAGAACGTTTAACGCAGGGAAGATCTCGAAAAAGTTTAATTAATCACCTTAGATATGTACTTTATCCCTTCCGGTAGCATGATATGACCTGTGACAGAGATTTATGTTTTATAGCAGTGAAAAACTCTTTTTAAAAACTATTTATTTAATTGAAAATAGGAATTTACAGAGTTTAATCACCTATAAATACAGTTTGAACAAATCGCTACTACGTCTACTTAGACGTCTTGAAAACGAATGCTGTTCTTGACAATAATATTTGGTTATTTATACTATTCCTTATCTAAAAGAATGTTGTCCTAATTATACATTGTAATAAGTTCTTAATTACTAGTTAAATATACTTTCCCTATTATCTTAATGAGTTCTTATTAGAACTAGATAATTCTAGTGGATTACCTTGATATAACTCCTCCCTCCTTAAGAAGAAGTAAATGGGGCTGAAAGCGCCTGAGCTTCTGATAGTTCAATATTTACATTTGGTTTAACTTTTTGTTTACGTTTTACAATAATAAAAACTAATATAAATGTACTTATTACTAATCCTCCTATAATATAATATTTCGTATGATAATGTTTTACGTCTAATGTTTTTAAAGATTTGATCTTTGTTTGTTGTAATTCTAAAATAGCTTCGTTAATATTATCGAATTCTATTTGTTTTATTTTAATTCTTTCTATATTCGAAATGTTAGATATTTCAATTTCCGGTAAGCTTATGTGATAATATAATTTTTCCATAGTCTCATTTTCATACGTTTGGTTCATGATCTTAAGTTTACAATTTTCTAATATTATTAGAGAAGGTTTACTTATTATTTCTATTTGTTTTTGCTTGTTACATGTAAAATGTGCGGGAATTTTTGTTTTGGGTATAACCAATAAATTGTTTAATTGGATTTCTTTTATCGAAATAAACTCGTATTGAATTTGATAGAACGGACAACTAGTATGGTTACCGTTTAACATATCATAGACACAAGGTTCAATTTTAGTTGTCTCTGATTGTTTACAGATATAAAATTCATTGATTTTATTGCATACATCTTTAAGGTTAAAAAATGTTTGCTCGTTCATAAGTAAATAAGGATTCTGTAGACTTATTGTTAAGTTGTTAATTGGAATAGGATATAGTTTATACAAATTTAAGTTAATAGCCTCAACTAAAGGAGTTCTAATTATAAAGATTAGTAAATCTTTATGAGTTTTTACATCTACATGCATAGTTTCATATAGAGTGATAATGTTATCATAAGGTATCCTGTTCTCTTGTGGAATATTTTTCAGAATATATTCCAATTGTTTATTAGATATAATAGTGTAATGCATGATATTAAGTTGAGCAAAATTGACTGCTATGTTTATGTGGTCAATTAAGTCTTTAATCCTTTCTAGGTTCATTTTTAGAGTGTTTAGGATGATTTGTTGTATTATGGTGTTTTGTAATGAGTTTGCTTTATTATTTAGAAGTTGGAGATGTTCAAGTATTTCGACTTGTTTTTTAGAGATGTTAGAAAGTGTTTCGTGAATTGATTTAGTTACTTGTTTAAGTATTTGTGTTTGTTTATTTATGTTGCTGTTTACTATTTCTTGATTTTCAGAGATAGTCTTGACATAATGATCATATCTTTCTCCATCTTCAGCGTCTAAGGTCCCAAATAACCATTTTTGCGCTGTGCCAACTAAATTAATAAGTCCGCGTTTCTTTCTATTATGAGACGGGGTCATTTTGTTCTTTTGTTTCAATATGGTAATTTGTTGAATAGTCATGTTAATGTTACTAATTAGTAATATTGAGGTTTGGTCTTCTTGGGGTATCTTGTTTCTAAGTATTCTTAAGTTCATTTCTATGTCTTTGAGTGATAATTCGATTAGTGTAGTGTTAATATGATAAAATGCTGTGTTATAGCTAGTGGTTATGTATCCATTTCCGAGAGATACTGGTAATATAGGGTTTTGAAGGGTTTGTATCTGATACGCTTCTGTTACTGTGACCAGGATTGCCAGGCTTATGGGGTACCTGTAACAATACGTTTTCGTTTGATCAAAGTTTGATTTAGCCTTAGTTCATTAGATTTTTTATATCTAGGATTAGTTTTGTCTCGTGATTTCCTAGAGTTCTTAGGTAATTTGACAAATACTGGTCGTTCGAGATCTGGCTCATTCTCTCTGTCTTTATTCCTTTTATCTAATGACTTTTGTTTTTTCTGAGTTTGGTCTAATAGGAGCTCGTTGTTTAGGTTTTTATGTGCTTCTTTAAGATTAACAATGTAGTCATTTATTATGTCTTGGTTGTTTTGCTCGATTTTCAGTGAATAGTTGGTATCTCCTTTTAAAATTTGAAATGGTGTTAGATTCGTGGAACTATGGATCGAATTGTTATAATTTAGAATTGCAATTTTCATAAGTTGACTAATGGTTTTTGAATTATCTTTTAATTTAAGAGAAGTAAGTGCCTCCCTCAGGGTGGAATGAAGTCTCTCGATTGGACTAGTGGAATTAGGGGCATTCGGAGTGGTATAATGGTATTCGATCTGGTAGAGTTTACATAGATCTTGCATATTTGAATTTTTAAATTCTGATCCGTTGTCGGAAGTTATTCTTCTAGCAATTCCGTGGTTTGAGAAGAATTGGATAAGTTGGTCAATTATTTCAATTCCATTTTTTGAAGTTATCGGTAGAGCTTGTGCGAATTTGGAAAAACTATCAATTATTGTTAAATACATGTTAGAATTAACTTGATAAGTGTCTATATAAAGATGTTCAAAGGGTTTACTACCAATCGGGGTAGGTTTAAATATTACTTTATATGGGTGTCTTTCATATTTAGTTTGTTGGCATATTTCGCATGTATTTATGTAATTTTGAATATCTTTTTCTATGTTAGGCCAATAAAATTTTTTCTTTATGGCGGCTACGTTCTCTGTGATACCTCTATGACTTGTTTTTGTTTCGTGTATTAATTTGATTTTTTCTTGTCTTATATCTTCTTCCTGAATATCTTCTACTAAACTTCTTGACATAAATAGTGTATATGCTCTAGAATCAAAATGTTCCCTAAACATATTTAGTACAATAGATTCTAAGGGGTTATGATGGAAATATAGACAGTATGTGTCTGGGGGAATGTTTTCTTTAAATAACTTGACTAGGTCATTGACTTCTGGATTATTGGGAATTGATAAAATATATCTTTTTTTTGATTTAAATAAGGTTATGACCTTCTTCTGGAATGTATTGTTTGGAGAATATTTTACTAGAATTTGATTCGTGAAGAGATTGACATGTTTCTTTGTATAAGTTGCACCTAATATTGGATCTTCTTGCGAGGTATGAATTGTTTCGTTGCTTTTAATACTTTTGGGGGGAATAATTAATTCTGAAATAATATTAACTTTAGGGGTTGACTTCTGGGTCAGTTCTAAGCTTGATTTAGTCGCTACAGAGTTGGGGTCTTTAAAAGTGGATAGATTTATCGGTACGGTTGGTAATGTGATTTCCTTTTTTCTTTCTTCGCCTAGGAAATTTTCGAATTTTGATATCCATGAATTTGATGATTTATCGGTTTGTTGGTCGATTGCGTTAATTTGTAAATAGGGTCTAGATAAAGCATCTGCGTTTGTGTTTTGTTTGCCTTTTTTATATTTAATCTCATAATCGTATTCGCTAAGTTTCAATCTCCATCTAACTAATTTTGAGTTAGGTTCTTTGATTGAGAAAAGCCATTGTAATGGTTTATGATCTGAAAGGATTTGAAACTGTCTTCCGAATAGATATGGTCTAAAATGTTTGGTAGCCCAAACTATGGCAAGTAGTTCTTTTTCTATAGTTGAGTAGTTACACTCAGCAGGGTTAAGGGTTCTTGACGCATAAGCAATTGGCTTATCTTCCCCAATGGTGCCTTGAGATAACACTGCTCCTATAGCGTAATTTGATGCATCTGTTGTGAGCAAAAAGGTTTTAGTAAAATCAGGATGGTTTAATATTGGTTCGTTCATTATCAGTTGTTTACATTGTTGGAAGGAGTCAATAAATTCCTTATCGTGTATAACCTTATGGTCTTTCTTTAGGCATTTTGTCATCGGTTTCGTTATCTTAGCGAAGTTCCTTATAAATTTCCGGTAATAGCCTATTAAACCTAGAAATGATTTAATTTCTTTAGGGTTCCTTGGTAGCGGAATGTTTTTTATTGCTTCTAATTTTTTTGGGTTTGGCTTTACTCCTTCTGGTGTTATTACGTGTCCAAGAAATTCTACGTTTTTCTGCAGAAATTCGGATTTATCCAGCTGTATCTTTAAATTATGCTGGTCTAATCGTTTGAATACCAATCTCAAGTTTTTTATGTGTTCTTCTAAACTTGCTGAGAATATTATTATGTCATCCATGTAAACAAGACATATCTTATTTTGTATATCTGATAATACGTTATCCATTACTCTTTGGAACGTTGATGGTGCGTTTTTAAGACCAAATGGCATTCTTGTATATTCGTAATGGCCATTTTCTACGTTGAAGGCAGTTTTTGGTATTGAATCTGGGTGCATTTCGATTTGATGGAAACCTGAAGCTAGATCTAATGTCGTAAAGTAATTGCTTCTGCCAAGTTTATCTAATATGTCTGTAATATTCGGCAAGGGATATCTATCATCAATAGTTTTTTCATTGATCTTTCTATAATCTATGACCATTCGCCATTTTTGTTCTCCTGAAGCATCTGCCTTTTTTGGTACTATCCATACTGGTGAACTCCAAGGGGAATTTGATGGTCTGATTGTGTCATCCTCTAATAATTTTTTGACTTGTTTTTGGACTTCTTCCTTATGGACATAAGGATATCTGTAAGTTTTGGTGTATACGGGAGTTTCGTCTGTGGTTTTTATTTCGTGTTTGACCTGGTTTGTGAAGGTTAATTTGTCATCAGGCTTGTGAAAGATGTTGGGAAACTCTAAGATAACCTTTTTTAGAGCACTGAGTTCCTCTGAATTTAAATGATTGATCCTTAATAGGGGTAGGGGATCTTGGTCGAATTCCTGAAGTTGGTTTTTCTCTAATATTTGTTCCTGATTAAATAATTGAAAATGGTTTATGGAAAATATTTCGGAATCTTGTAAATCATTAATGTGATGGGTAAGTAGGAGAGTTTTCGTCGTCAGGTTATGGACTTCGATTGGGACAGATTGGTCTTTTACTGTTGTTAGTGTATACGGGATGTAATAGTTTTCTTTATGTTGTTCGTCAATTATTAATTCCGTTTTTTCGGGGTGATTTGTAATAAATTTGTGGATTTCTATTGAATTAGGTGAAATTTCGATGGTTTGAGTCGTAAAATCTTGTCTGAATCTTAAAGGAATCTGGACTAATTCATTATACAATATTTTATTAGTCAAGTCGATATTCAATTTGCATTTTTGGAGAGCTTCTATTCCTATGATTCCATCGAAATAGTCATGAAAGTTGTAAAGGATCATGTTTATGTTTTTGTTAATACCGAATTCTTGAAGGATTGGAAATGAAATTCTACCTTGGGTCTTTCTTGTACCCATACAGGTGGTTAGTTTGTTTGTAGAGTTTTGGATCAAATCTGGGAAATAGTTTTCTGCAATGTAGGGTCGTATAAGGGAAGCGTGACTGCCAGTGTCTATTAATAATTTGACATGAGGGTAATTGAGTTCTATATATGGCAGTTGGTTAATTTGATAAGAATTTAGAGTCAAGGCTGATCTGTTGGGATATAAAGTTCCTGAAAATTTTCTTCGGATACCTCTGATTGTGTATCGAATTCTTGAAACGAGCTTTCACCATCGCATTCTTCCTGTTCGGAATTATGAGTTGACGTTGAGGGTTCGTCAAGGTTCAAGTTGTATATATGATTAATTTCTTCTATAGTATATCTAGGATTGGTGCCTAGATGATTTTTAAAGTCGAACTTAGGGTCATAATTGGGATGTCTAGGCATTCCAAAGTTGTATTTGGGTTGTTGAACTGGTTTTTTCTGAATAGATACTCCTGACATTGGTGTTGGTTTATCAAACGTTTGGTTAGGATGTTTTCCAAAAGCATTTTGTTGGAAATTTTGTTTACCAAATGTATTGGCACTAGACGGAAAATGTCTGGGTGGCATTGGTCTAGGCTGGATGTTTATAGGTTGGGAAGGGAATTGCGGCTTATACTGTGGAGTCCAAGTGGGCATTGGGAAATTATTAGAATCATGATTTTCTTTTCTTGCGAATTGAGGTTTATTCTGGACGTTTTGGTTTCTAGAGACGGCTCTATTTTTATATTGATCTTCGTATGCTTGATAGTCGTATACATGTACAGTAGCTTTATCTAAATTGATGGGTTTATGTACCATCAGCGTAGTACGAAGTTCTGTAGGAGCTTCTGCCTGAAGTATACAAACAGCATTGTACTGATGGGCTTGCATCAGATGATCAACCATACTGTTGTTCATATTGGGGTCTGCCTGATATTTTACATGGAGTCTCTGAAGTACCTCCTTTTGTCTTTCTAAGAAATCGATAATTCTTTCTTTGTGATTTCTCGTTATACTGTGTAATTCATGTATAAGATTCGAGATGGAGTGATGATCGCCATATTTTTGTCTCAAAGCTGCTTTTATTTTAAACCAAGTATCTAAATCAGGTCTGCTTGAGATGAATTCTCTAGCTGAGTCTATTAATTTGGATTGAATGGCTAACAAGACGTAATCCTTTTGAGCTTGTTCTCCGATTGAAAATGTATTGTAAAATTTATCTATTTGTTTGATAAAAGCTTCTAATTGATTCGAATTACCGTTGAATGTATAGAGAAGTGAAACGGTAGATCTTAGATTTTCACTCATTTTGAATTTTTGTTGAATAATATTACGAAAAGAGGATACCTTTTACAAAAATGATAAATGATAAATTGGTGTTTGTTAATGTTACTTCTTATACACTAGGGTTGGTAACCTAAATATCTCTTAAATATGCAAACAATGCAATTTAGTTGAACAATGGACAGTTGCTTACCACATGGTATTACAAGGTCCAATTTCCTTGCTTTCGTTTACTCGTCTTCCAGTGGATTCAGGTGAAAAATGGAACAGTAGTTTGTTTCCAATTTATAACAGCTGGATACTCCTAGGCTGGATTTGTTGGCACTGACTGTTGCACTCTGGAGACCAAGGATTGCTGTCGTTGCAGTATACGATAGCTGGGGTTCTTTTAGGTTTTTTTCTTCAAGTTGTTGCGTCTTTTGATTGGGCACTCTGGACTGGCTCAAATATTTGAATACCAACACTGGTTGCTTCTCTTTTGGACACTTTTCTTGAATACTAGACCTGGATCAACACTTAATTGATCCTACCGACTGCGCCATTTATGTTTTATAGCAGTGAAAAACTCTTTTTAAAAACTATTTATTTAATTGAAAATAGGAATTTACAGAGTTTAATCACCTATAAATACAGTTTGAACAAATCGCTACTACGTCTACTTAGACGTCTTGAAAACGAATGCTGTTCTTGACAATAATATTTGGTTATTTATACTATTCCTTATCTAAAAGAATGTTGTCCTAATTATACATTGTAATAAGTTCTTAATTACTAGTTAAATATACTTTCCCTATTATCTTAATGAGTTCTTATTAGAACTAGATAATTCTAGTGGATTACCTTGATATAACTAGAGGCAGTCATTAGGAACAGTGCAGTACACACGTTTTATATGTGAAACTAATTTGCTAAATGTTATTTTGATACGTTAAACAATAAATGAAACTATTGTTGGTATAAACTGTAGTTTTAGTATATTTCTAAGTGTGCCTTAACCATCTAAGATAATTTAGCAACGGGTGTTATAGCTTAATATGGAATGCTTAATATACTATAGAGTAAAACTAAATATACAGTGGTGACCAATAAAATAAAAATAGCAGAGATTAATTTCAACTCATTTTTGCATTGTTTCTAAGACAATATTGATTAAATAAGCAAAGATTAATATCTAAAATTTCCAATATATTTAAAATTGTATGTATAACAATTGTTTTGGCACACATTACCTTTTTTTAATACAAACTACGTTAAACTAACAGTGATAAAAGTGTAATTCTAACCTGAACTGCCCATCGACCTAATAATACCATAAAACACGATAGTGAGGAAATTAATTTTTTGTGAACATCTAGAAGGGCAATATAAGTTTAATAACGGTGAACTATTCAAGTCCAGCTGTCATTTAGGAAAATATCCAAATTTTTCCTTTTATTAATTTCTAAGCAAAATTATATGTTGTTTAATGTAACTTTTTTATGTTCATTGAGCCTAGTAGAGAAAAATCTTCCTATTTGTCTTACATAAACTTTTGTACACGATCCGGACTCAATTAAATAAACTCTTGATTTATAAAGTTTATTAGTTTGACTTTTACTGTCTTTAATGAGGCGTTCAAGACTATTGTTTGTTTTAAAAGCAATACTTATATTGTTTGTTTTCAATAAATGCCTCAACAGTAATTTGGTAACTTTTTCCGTATATGTAATTGTGTTGTATGCTACATTCTTGATATTATTGAACGGATATATTAAATTAATGGTTTTATTATATGTTTTTATATTAATTATTTGATTTATAATGATTTATAGTTAATAATCTATATATAAATGAGTTAACTGTTGCCATCTTTTGTAAATAAGGATGACAAGATTTATTGTGTATAACTAAATCTGTATGAGACGGTTTATGAAAAATTGCAAAATCACGTTTATTGTCTTTTTTAATTATTGTTAATTCTAAAAGACAATAGACAAAAGACAATAGGCATGATTTGGAATTTTTTATAAATCAACACATACAGATTTAGTTATATACAATAAATTGTGTCATTCTTACTCATAAAAGATGGCAGCATTTAACTCATTTATACATAGATTATATAAAGATAATAAGATCTATACATAGATAATAATAAGAAAGAACTGAATGTCCTCAAACAGATTATAGATAATAACGGATACGACCCAAACATTATATGCAATATAATTAATAAAAAAGTTATAATAAAACCATTAATTTAATATATACTGTAAATAATATCAAGAATGCAGCGTATAAAACAATTATATATACAGGAAAAGTTACCAAATTAGTGTCTAAATATTTATCGGAAAGAAACGAAATAAATATTGCTTTAAAAGCAAACAATAGTCTTGGACGTCTCATTAAAAGCAATAAAAGTAAAACAAATAAACTTTATAAATCAGGAGTTTATTTAATTGAGTGCGGATCGTTTCCAAAAGTCTATGTTAGAAAAACAGGAAGATCTTTCTTTACTAGGCTCAATGAACATAAAAGAAGTTACAATAAACAACAAAATAATTCTCATTATGCTAACAACTTAATGTTAGACAATCATACTTTCAATGATAATTTTAAAATGTTTCATAATGATAATTCATCCAAAAATTTAAATCTTTTAAAAGGCCTAGAAATTAATAAAAGGAAAAATTTGGATATTTTCCTAAATGACAGCTGGACTTGAATAGTTCACCGTTATTAAACTTATATTGCCTTGCTCGACGTTGACAAAAAATTGATTTCCCCTCTATCATTTTTCATGGTATTACTAGGTCGATGGGCAGTTTAGGTTATAATTAATTTTCTCACTCTTAGTTTGTATTTGAAAAAGGCACTGTATGTCGAAACAATTGTTATACATACAATTTAAAATATAGTGGCAATTTTAGATATTAATCATTGATTATTTGTTTAAAATGAATTTCCATCAAGCATCGAGTACCTCAATTACATTTATTCTTCTATAAATTTTCTCTTTCCCTATCTCTGCATTACAGTCTCCTAGACATACTTTCATGTTATGTTTCGCTAGTTTGTCAAATTCTTTCTCCAGGCTTTCATAGAAAATTTCTTTTTCATCGTCTGCGTTTTCCTCTGTTCGTGCGTGTGTGTTAACAGTATTCATGTTCCGCTTATATCCTTTCAGTCTTAGGGAATATTTACAATAAATATACCGCGGTAAAGAAATAAAACCTCTAAAAACAATAAAAAGTAACCAAGAATAAAACGGCCAATATATTGCTAAATGACTGTATGATGTTAATGAACTGTTAATAATGTAATTGCATGATATTTGGCGAAAAAAATATTGAAATAGGGAATGAGCTCTATAAATAATTTTGTGGGAAACTTATCGTGCATTCCCCGTAGTATTTTCTGACTAAACAGTAATAAAGTTAGTTCTATAGAGTTATTTGAAAACGGTTAGATCAAAAGGAATAACGGGGAGATATATTCTTACTCAATTCAGGCAGAAAGAATGAGCATTTGATTGTATTTTTTCTAAAAAAAAGGTGCACCTTTTTTCTAAAATAAAAAATGTCTATAATAAAATGTAAATTGCTTCAGTGATTTAAAAATCTTTACACTTTATGTTTGCGAGAAAAATTGTTTAAATTAAAACGAAGAATTTTAATTTCCACGAGATTTTTTAAGCGATAAAAGTGAGAAACGGCTGTAAGAAAAGGGTTCCCCCAGGAAAAAAAATGCAAATTAATTTTTAATGGAGCCGGTTAACGAATTTTCTCTTCATTTTCAGCTTAATAACTGCACCTTGATGTAATTTACGGAAAGTATTTCCTCCATTACATGGGAAACAGAAACGTGTTTAAGAGAACGTCTAATGCAGAGAAGATCTCGGAAAAGTTTAATTAATCACCTTAGATATGTACTTTATCCTTTGCGGTAGAATGATATGAGCTGTGACAGAGGCAGTCATTAGGAACGGTGCAGTACACACGTTTTATATGTGAAATTAATTTACTAAATGTTATTTTGATACGTAAAACAATAAATAAAACTATTGTTGGTATAAACTGTAGTTTTAGTATATTTCTAAGTGTGCCTTAACCCACTAAGATAATTTAGCAACGGGTGCTATAGCTTAATATAGGATCCTTAATATACTATAGACTAAAACTAAATATACAGTGATGACCAATAAAATAAAAATAGCAGAGCTTTATCAATATATTCAATTTCAACTCATTTTTACATTGTTTCTAAGACAATATTAATTAAATAAGCAAATATTAATATCTAAAATTTCCAATATATTTAAAATTGTATGTATAACAATTGTTTCGGTACACAGTACGTTCATTAAATATAAACTATGTTAAACTAACAGTGAGAAAAGTAATTGTAACCTAAACTGCCCATCGACCTAATAATACCATAAAACATGATAGTGGGGAAATTCAATTTTTGTGAACATCTAGAAGGGCAATATAAGTTTAATAAAGGTGAACTATTCAAGTCCAGCTGTCATTTAGCAAAATATCCAAATTTTTCCTTTTATTAATTTCTAAGCAAAATTATATGTTGTTTAATGTAACTTTTTTATATTCATTGATACTAGTAGAGAAAAATCTTCCTATTTGTCTTACATAAATTTTTGTACACGATCCGGACTCAATTAAATAAACTCTTGATTTATAAAGTTTATTTGTTTGACTTTTACTGTCTTTAATGAGTCGTTCAAGACTATTGTTTGTTTTAAAAGCAATACTTATATTGTTTGTTTTCAATAAATGCCTCGACAGTAATTTGGTAACTTTTTCCGTAAATGTAATTGTGTTGTATGCTACATTCTTGATATTATTGAACGGATATATTAAATTAATGGTTTTATTATTTGATTTTATATTAATTATTTGATTTATAATAATTTATAGTTAATAATCTATATATAAATGAGTTAACTGTTGCCATCTTTTGTAAATAAGGATGACAAGATTTATTGTGTATAACTAAATCTGTATGAGACGGTTTATGAAAAATTGCAAAATCACGTTTAATGTCTTTTTTAATTATTGTTAATTCTAAAAAGTTAGGTTAGGTGCAACATAATAGTATTAACTTTTTTGATTTAACAATAACTAGAAAAGACAATAGGCATGATTTGCAATTTTTTATAAATCAACACATACAGATTTAATTATATACAATAAATCGTGTCATCCTTACTCATAAAAGATGACAGCATTTAACTCATTTATACATAGATTATATAAAGATAATAAGATCTATACATAGATAATAATAAGAAAGAACTGAATGTCCTCAAACAGATTATAGATAATAACGGATACGACCCAAACATTATATGCAATATAATTAAAAAAAAAGTTATAATAAAACCATTAATTTAATATATACTGTCAATAATATCAAGAATGCAGCGTATAAAACAATTATATATACAGGAAAAGTTACCAAATTAATGTCTAAATATTCATCGGAAAGAAATGAAATAAATATTGCTTTAAAAGCAAACAATAGTCTTGGACGTCTCATTAAAAGCAATAAAAGTAAAACAACTAAACTCTATAAATCAGGAGTTTATTTAATTGAGTGCGGATCGTTTCCAAAAGTCTATGTTAGAAAAACAGGAAGATCTTTCTTTACTAGGCTCAATGAACATAAAAGAAGTTACAATAAACAACAAAATAATTCTCATTATGCTAACAACTTAATGTTAGATAATCATACTTTCAATGATAATTTTAAAATGTTTCATAATGATAATTCATCCAAAAATTTAAATCTTTTAAAGGGCCTAGAAATTAATAAAAGGAAAAATTTGGGTATTTTGCTAAATGACCAGTTGGACTCGAATAGTTCACCGTTATTAAACTTGTATTGCCTTGCTCGACGTTGACAAAAAAATTGATTTCCTCTTCTATCATTTTTCATGGTATTACTAGGTCGATGGGCAGTTTAGTTTATAATTAATTTTCTCACTCTTAGTTTGTATTTGAAAAAGGCACTGTGTGTCGAAACAATTGTTATACATACAATTTATAATATAGTGGCAATTTTAGATATTAATCATTGATTATTTATTTAAAATGAATTTCCATCAAGCATCGAATACCTCAATTACATTTATTCTTCTATAAATTTTCTCTTTCCCTATCTCTGTATTACAGTCTCCTAGACATACTTTCATGTTATGTTTCGGTAGTTTGTCAAATTCTTTCTCCAGGCTTTCATAGAAAGTTTCTTTTTCATCGTCTGCGTTTTCCTCTGTTCGTGCGTGTGTGTTAACAGTATTCATGTTCCGCTTATATCCTTTCAGTCTTAGGGAATATTTACAATAAATATACCGCGGTAAAGAAATAAAACCTCTAAAAACAATAAAAAGTAACCAATAATAAAACGGCCAATATATGCTAAATGACTGTATGATGTTAATGAACTGTTAATAATGTAATTGCATGATATTTGGCGAAAAAAATATTGAAATAGGGAAAGAGCTCTATAAATAATTTTGTGGGAAACTTATCGTGCATTCCCCGTAGTATTTTCTGACTAAACAGTAATAAAGTTAGTTCTATAGAGTTATTTGAAAACGGTTAGATCAAAAGGAATAACGGGGAGATATATTCTTACTCAATTCAGGCAGAAAGAATGAGCATTTGATTGTTTTTTTTCTAAAAAAAAGGTGCACCTTTTTTCTAAAATAAAAAATGTCTATAATAAAAGGTAAATTGCTTCAGTGGTTTAAAAATTTTTACACTTTATGTCTGCGAGAAAAATTGTTCAAATTAAAACGAAGAATTTTAATTTCCACGAGATTTTTTAAGCGATAAAAGTGAGAGACGGCTGTAAGAAAAGGGTTCCCCCAGGAAAAAAAATGCAAATTAATTTTTAATGGAGCCGGTTAACGAATTTTCTCTTCATTTTCAGCTTAATAACTGCACCTTGATGTAATTTACGGAAAGTATTTCCTCCATTACATGGGAAACAGAAACGTGTTTAAGAGAACGTCTAATGCAGAGAAGATCTCGGAAAAGTTTAATTAATCACCTTAGATATGTACTTTATCCTTTGCGGTAGAATGATATGAGCTGTGACAGAGGCAGTCATTAGGAACGGTGCAGTACACACGTTTTATATGTGAAACTAATTTACTAAATGTTATTTTGATACGTTAAACAATAGCTTAAAACTACTGTTGGTATAAACTGCAGTTTTAGTATATTTCTAAGTATGCCTTAACCCACTAAAATAATTTAGCTTTAGGACCTACAGCTTAATACGGAATCCTTAATATACTATAGACAAAAAATAAATATACAGTAGTGGCCAATAAAATATAAACGGGGGAACCTTTTTAATTTTTTTAATTTCAACTCATTTTTACGTTGTTTCTAAAACAATATTAATTAAATAAGCAAAGATTAATATCTAAAATTTACCATACCATATTAAAATTGTATGTATAACAATTGTTTCGACACACAGTGCCTTTTTCAAATACAGACTATACTAAACTAACAGTGAGAAATGTAATTACAACCTGAACTCCCCATCGACCTAATAATACTATAAAACGTGATAGTGGGATAGTAATCAGTTTTTTGTCGATGTCTAGAAGAGCAATATAAGTTTAATAACCTTTTATTAATTCCTTTTATTAATTATTAGATTCCCTAAAAGATTTAATTTTTTGGATTTATTCTTATATAAGATTTTAAAATTATCGTTGAAAGTATTTTCTAACATCAAGTGGTTAGCATAATGAGGATTATTTTGTGATGTCGACATCACCAAAAGATATAGCAGATAGATAGCAAAAAGACCATAGCACAGAATGGACTTAGATGGCGAGCTTTTGCAGTATGTTTTGAGTATATATATATATATATATATATATATATATATATATATATATATATATATATATATCATCATAATCAACATCATAATCATCATCATCATCATAATCAACCCGTATCAATCCACTGTAGGATGAAGGCCTCTTCAGCATGCTACCAACTCTCGCGGTCCTGAGCTCTCCTCTGCCATTCGAGTCCAATATACTTAATAATGTCATTAGTCCATCGTGTTTTTGGTCTTCTCCGTGGACGTTTGCAATCAAGCGGTATCTAGTTCAGGACCGCCCTCGTCTATCTTTTGTCCCATCGCCTCGCTACATGGCCTGCCCACCTCCATTTCAATTGCGTTATTCTTCCAATGATGTCACTCACTTTCGTTGGTTTTCTGATTCATGTGCAGGTCTTTCTATCCCGTCTAGTAATGCCCAGCATACATTTTTCCATGTACTGCCCGAAGTTTTTGATCTGACTGTGATGTGAGTGTCCAGGTCTCACTTCCGTATGTCAAAACTGGTAGGACACAATTATCAAAGACTTTTCTCTTCAGGCAAAGTGGTAGTTTGCTCTTAAACACCTGCAAAATGCTGAGCCTGCAAAATGCCTGCCAGCCACATTTATCGCGTCGTTCCACCTCCCGGACGGTATCCCCTTCCATTGATACCCTATGCCCAAGATATATATAGTGATCCACAACTTCCAAATCGGTTCATAAAATAGAAATCCTTTTGTTCTCAGCAGATTTATTGACTCTTCTTCTGGTTTATTGTCAAGCCAAATGGTTCCTCAGTCCTTTGTAGCTCTTGTAGTGTCTTTGCAGCTCCTCTGGGTCTTGTGAAGCAAGAACGATATCATCTGCGAATCTAAGACTAAGATTTAAGTATGCACCATTAATCGTTATTCCATCCTATTCCCAATCCAGATTACGAAACACTTCTTCCAGGCAGGCTGAGAAAAGAAGGGCGATATTGCGTCACCCTGCCGTACGCCCCGCTCTTCATTTATTGCAATCTCAAGATCGTCAAGGTAGACTGTCGCTGTAGCTTCATCATATATCGATCCTAGTAGATTTACATAGGATTTCTCTACACCTTGATTAAGCAATACATGCATTATGGCCCGCTTTGAGATTGAATGAAATGCTTTTTCATAATCGATAAAATCCAAGCACAGTGGCATGGTGTATTCGTTGTGTCTTTCTATGGCCTGCTGTAGGACCTAGATGTGATCCATTGTACTGAATCCACTTCTGAATCCTGCTTGCTCCCTCGGTTGTGCGTGATTAAGTTTTCTTAGTATTCTTTTGAATATTATCTTGGTGAAAACTTTGTACACCACTGATAGGAGCCTTATTGGACGGTATTTCTTTAAATCTTCCCGTGGTCCTTTCTTATGTAAAAGAATCACTTCTGCATTTTTCCATAAGCTGGGTACTTCTTGTTGTTTGATGCATTTTGAGTATAATTTTGCTAGTGGTTTATGTAAAGCCCGACCATCAGCTTTTAACATCTCCACAGTTATAATATCCTTTCCTGGAGCCTTGCCATTTTTCATCGAGTCTATAGCTTTTGTCACTTCCTCCACCAGGATATCCTGCACTTGTTCTTCAGTGGACATTGCTGTTCTTGCTCATTCTGGTCCTCATATATCTGTGAATAAGATCTTCGGATAACCTCTAACATTTCCGTCCGATCCCTGTATATTATGCCATCCTCACACATTAAGGAAAACATTTGTGTCCTTTTCTTTCTTAACTTCTGCTTAGCTTTGTTAATTTCCCTGTTTTCTTCCAGAGTTTTTTGCACAAGCTGCATGTTGAATCGGCACGTTTCCTCTCGAATACGTTTTCTTATAGTTTTGCGAAGCTCAACGTACTCGACTCTGCCAAGAGGACTGTCTGCATTCTTCTTTGTCTGACGTTTTTTTCATTAAATTAATGGTCTCATTCGAAATTTTTGACTATTGAAACATTTATCTTCTGGTGCTATTGAAGCCGCCTTTTCAAGGACAATGTTGGCGGTTTCTTTATATTGGTCTGTAATTTCCATCTCCTCCGGGTCTTGTAGCACAGCAAAACGATCCGACAAAGCAATTTCAAAATATCTGCCCCTCTCCAGCAGCTTTCCAGAATGCACTTTGCCTCTTTTTGATCTTATCATTCTTTCGCGCTCTTTTCGGCAGTTTATCCTAATCTTTGCTCGTACCATTCAGTGGTCGCTTTCAACATTAAAATGGTTAAGGATAGTATAATTTCAAAATATTGCTTTATCGTTTGACATTATGTAATCAATTTTACTTATGAGTCCAGATTTCCATTTCATTTGATCTTTTTCTTGTAAAACGAATTCATGATATAAAGTTCTTGTCTTTCAGCAAAGTCAACCATCCTGTCACCTTTATTGTCCTGCTCACCGTTTCCATATGGGCCAGTTGCATTTTCACCAGTTCTTGCTTCTCCGATTCTGGCATTAAAGTCGCCCATCAAGATTTTATACCTACACTTCTCTTTGTCTAAAAGTTGTCATCATAAAATTCCTCAACTTTCTTATGTCTGTGGCTTATAGTTGGTGCATAAGCTTGGACGATTTGAAGCTTAAACTTTTTATTCGGCTAAATGACGCATTTGTCTAATCTGTCGAATATACTTTCAAATTTGCCACTTTCAATTCACCACATCTTCCATTCTCCGTACCTCAAGTGTGGAGTATGTGACCAGTTGGTTCTAATTTGATTAACTCTTCGCCCTTTCTGCGTGTTTCACAGAGCCCAATATTATCGAAATGTGTCTTATGTTGTCAAGTTCGATTAACAATTCTTTGCAATCGGGCCTCCGTTTTCATAGTCCGTATATTAAGCGTTGCAATGTCAAATGTCCAATGGCAGCCCTATCTAACCCGGTGATTCTTAGCACCCTCTGCCTTGGGGCAGATCTTCCCACTGACGTAGGTAGTTGCCCCTTGGCCTCCGGGGAATGAGGGCCGTGTTTGAAGTTGTACTGTCATGTTGAAGGCATGGACCGTAATCTACCCCGCTTTTCCAATGCGGGTTGGCAGATTTTGGATCATGTTAGTCTGAGGCTTCTCCCTCGATCTGTCCGCCAGGGGTGACCCTCCAAGGAACGTACGCTCCCGAAGGCATAGTTCAAAGCTTCGTTGTCCTACTCAAACCCCTTTACAACGTCAAGGTCTGATCCCACAAAGGGGATATTATATATATATATATATATATATATATATATATATATATATATATATATATATATATATATATATATATATATATATATATATATAACGTTACGTGCACTAATATAGCTTCATTAGCGTTTATATGGAGTAGACGATACAGATTGTAGAGGTAATGTTGCTATCATGCTAAGAATTATGGCAGCTATGTTCCCGGAAAACATCCGAAAAGCTTCAAAACAACGTGTCATTTAACCGGAATTTTACAGACCTTTTGTTAAGCTAGACCTACAAACTCCGCCATATGTCAGCTTTGGAAAGATAACGTCACTACACTTACTTTGGGGTGCATAACCTCTTTACAACATATCTCTGGCATAACAGTCGTTCGCATCAGAAATTAGTAAAGTACAGCTTGCTACAGCTTTCTAGACAGTTACCCATCAATGTTGATTTTGAAGCTTATCTAACGTGGGTAGAGTTTTTCGATGAATATGTGCCAGCGACACTCGACTGGCCAGCGTGATTGTCGGAGTTATCGCTGGATAAGACAGCATTGGTCGAATTCTAAACGAACTGCCAAAATAAAACGGTATCACGCTACTATTTATGACAGTTTATATGTTGTTGTTTTGTAGTGCACACCTGCAAATTGGATAAATACATACAGTGAAATTTTGAATGTAGACGAAACTATTCTAATAGCCGGCCACGTCATAAAACGACAATCGTTTATTCAAAAAATTGAACAAAACAGGAGCAGTTGGAGATAGGCCCTGTATCAGAGATCCACGAACAGTAAGAAATGCTGGAAATCTTGCACGTATGCAGCAAAATGTGGATGAGTCTACAAAAATGTTGATTCGATGATGCAGTGCATACTTAGGAATTTATTCACGCAGTTTACGCCGGATTTTGAGAAGTGGCCAGCAGATGTTTCCCTATAAGATTCAAATTATTCAAGATCTGTTGCCTATAGACAATAATGAGCAATTAGAATACTATAATGCCATTATATATCCTGATTTTATGGCGCCGGATTATCTTATTATGGGGATTTGTGAAAAAAAAAGTTTACATAAATAAACCCAAACCCTACAGCAACTTAAAGATGGTTGACAAAAGTTTTTGAAAATGTGTTACAAGTTGCATTCCTGCTGATTCACATTTCATGAATATAACTTTTACTTAATTACAATGGTAAAGTATTGGAATTTTTTGATATCAAATGTGTTATATATGATCTATCCATCATCAGTCTATTGAAGTCCACTGTTGGATGTAAGCCTCCTTTAAGAGCTTCCTCTGTATTCAGTCCTGCGCCACCTGCATCCAGTTTGTTTTGATGCGTTTTAGGTCATCAATCCATCGGATGGACGACGTCCTCTGTTTCTGAACGCTTCCGACCTTCGTCTGCGTTCGAGGATTCGTTTTGCCCACCTGTGACCAACCGCTCTCGCAACACAGCTCGCTCAATTTCATGTCAACATCGCTGTCCTGTCTACGGCATCCATCACTTTCATTATTTTGCGTTTTTCTGTGTCCCTGAGATAAACTCTCAGCATTATCCGTTCCTTTGCTAGTTGTGTCACCCATAACTTTCTAATCGCCTATTTGGTCATTGTTGAAGTGTCTGCACTATATATGAAAACTGGGAAGGAGTTTGGGAAACTTCCTTAGAGTTTGGGAAACTCTGAGACTGGGAAACTCTCCTCAAACCGGCAACTCTGACTTTAGTGTATATATCAGATTTCTCAAAGCAGTCTATGAAAATCTGATTCTTCTGGAAATTTCACGAGTCTGATGCTGATGCCAATCTCATATCCCAATTACTTAAAAGATTTTTAAGTAGTAGAGTCAGTTTTTAGAAGTAGAGTTTCTTCTACTCTGATGCTTTCGACGTAGCACCCACCGAAAACCAAGTTTGTCATAATGTGGGTTTTTGTGGAGTTTATTTTGAGTCCCAGTTTGTTGGATACTTGAGGTCTTGATGAGGATGTTGAGGTCTTGTTTATGTTCACTACTAAGCCGTGCTTTCCTGTACGTTTGCATATGCATTGAAATAGAACATTGAAAAGTTTTGGTGAAACGGTGTCGCCGGGCGAACACCTCTTCCGCTATAAAATTTGTCTGTGTTATCGTGAAGTCAGAGATTTGCAATGGCATTTTCATAGGAGTGCAATCTACCTGTAGTCAATTCTGAAATCTGATAGAGTTGTTCAGTATCAGTACTTTATGTACTGACCCACTGCATCGAATAAAAAGAAAAGATAAACACTATACGTTTATTATACTCCATCGATTTTTTTAGTCTTTTTAATACTTAGAGCTGGTCGTTAGTTCTAGAACCTGTCCTGAAATCAGCTTGTTCTCGTGGCTGGTATGAGTCTAGCTTGTTGCATAGTATATTTGTGATGATCCTGATAAACAACTTGTATATCTATTATAGGAAACTGACAGGTCGGTAGTTTTCGATATTCGTTATGTCTCCTCTCTGTAGTAGTTTTATCACTGCATTGTTCCATTGGAATGGTATTGTTCCCTTTGGAAGACATTCAATAAAGAGAATTCTCAATACTTGTAATAGAGGGTTTCCTCCCATTTTGATAGTTTCAGTAACTATTCCATCATCTCCCGGAGATATGTTGATTTTCATCTCAGATAGTACTCGTTTTACTTCGCCCAATATCATATCTGACATGTCATCTGATATTTGATTTTAAACACTGGTAATTTGATTATTTAAGGTTCCTTCTGTTTCTGTTTCATAACTAGGCCTAAAACCATTTTAGAATTTGTTCTCTGTTGGTTTTGACAGTGCCCTGTTTGTCAACCAGTTTTTAAATATTTTTCTTGCCTTGAGAAAATTTTCTTCTTAGAACGTTTTATTCTTCTCTATATTATTTCTATTTTAGTTACACATATAGAGTTAAATTTTCTTATATCCTTTTCCACAGCTTTCGAAATTTCTTTATTTAACTGTTGTAGTCGTGTAGTCGTAAGCAAAGATTAATATCTAAAAATTTCCACTGTATTTAAAATTGTATGTATAACATTTGTTTCGATACACAGTGCCTTTTTCAAATACAAAGTATACTAAACTAACAGTGAGAAAAGTAATTACAATTATCTCCTAATCTTTAATCTGCTAACATGTAAATCTCTTCAAGTTTATTGTTGTATATAGTTCAACAATCTACCATCTCTATCATTTCTATCTCCATATTAAACAAGTGAACTTTCCGCCTCATATTCCCAATATTTTCATTAAAATCGCCCATCATAATAGTGTAATGGTTCGGGTTATCTTGCAAAACTGTATCTAGGTCGTCGTAGAAGGCCTCCACATCTTGCTCATTGGACACTGATGTTGGGCGTGAGCCTGGATAATCTTTAAATTGTATCTTGTATTTAGTCTAACTATTAAGTAGATGATTCTTGAGCTAACGTTCTTTATTTCTTTTATATTTCCAAGTGTCTGTTGTGAACGATCAAACCCACATCGCTCTCAGATTTCCTTTGGTGCTTCTTTTAGTGGAATAGGTTCCCAGAATGTAGAGAAATTTAATCTTCTCCTCTCCTAACCTCGCTGAGGCTTAGGACATTCCATTTTTTTTTCTCAATTCTTTCTCAAGTTCCGTCATTATCTCATCCGATAACAATGATCTAGCGTTGTAGAAGCAGCATAATAGTAGCCGTGTTGATTTATTTTTCGGTTTAGCAACAACAACAATTATATATACAATTTTAAATATAGTAGAAATTTTTAGATATTAATCTTTGCGTATTTCCTTCATAAGCTCTTTGGTGTTTTGACTTCTCTTTTCGTATTTTTTTTTTCCTGATAGAACAGCACATGTTTTCAGCCTCTTCGATTGTGTTTGTTATATATGCAGTCAGTTTCTTTCTTTATTCCTTCCAAGTTCTGTTCTATGGACATCACACTTTCTGTACTTGATCTTGGCTATGAGTTTCATTCTTTCTTTCTTTATGTTTACGGTTAGCTTAGCACTCACCATTCGGTGATCGCTATCAGTTGTAAATATATCAAGTACCGAGACGTCATATCCATATATATATCCATATCCATATCCTGCTCATTGGACACTGATGTTGGGGCGTGAGCCTGGATAATCTTTAAATTGCATCTTGTATTTAGTATAAATATTAAGTAGATGATTCTTGGGCTAACGTTCTTTATTTCTTTTATATTTCCAAGGTGTCTGTTGTGAACGAGCAAACCCACATCGCCATCAGATTTGCTTTGGTGTTCCTTTTAGTGGAATAGGTTCCCAGAATGTAAAGAAATTTGTTCTTCTCCTCTCCTAACCTCGCTGAGGCTTATGACATTCCATTTTTTTTTCTCAGTCCATTCGGTGATCGCTACCAGTTGTAAATATATCAAGTACCGAGACATCATATACTATTATTTTTTTATATTTATGAAAATAAAGTCAATTTCATTCTTGTGTTTGCCATCGGGACTTATCTATGTCCTTTTATGTATCGAGAAGTTCAAAAAAGTGATTTGGTGTTTAGTGGTAAATCTCTTCAAGTTTAGTGTTGTATATAGTTCAACAATCTACTATCTCTATCATTTCTATCTCCATATTAACCAAGTAAACTTTCCGCCTCATCTTCCCAATCATTTCATTAAAATCGCCCATCATAATAGTGTAATGGTTTGGGCTATCTTGCAGAACAGTATCTAGGTCCTCGTACCTACACATACATCAACACTGTTGTTGGGGCGTGAGACTGGATAATATTTAAATTGTATCTTGTATTTAGTCTAAATATTAAGTATATGATTCTTGGGCTAACATTCTTTATTTCTTTTATATTTCCAAGGTGTCTGTTGTGAACGATCAAACCCACATCGCCCTCAGATTTGCTTTGGTGTATCTTTTAGTGGAATAGGTTCCCAGATTGTAGACAAATTTAATCTTCTCCTCTCCTAACCTCGTTGAGGCTTATGACATTCCATTTTTTTTCTCAATTTTTTCTCAATTTCCGTCATTGTCTCATCCAATGATCTAGCGTTGTAGGAATAGCATAAGAGTAGCCGTGTTGATTTATTTTTCGGTTTAACAACAACAACAATTATACATACAATTTTAAATATAGTAGAAATTTTTAGATATTAATCTTTACTTATTTCCTTCATAAGCCCTTTGGTGTTTTGACTTATCTTTTCGTATTTTTTTTTCCTGATGGAACAGCACATGTTTTCAGCCTCTTCGATTGTGTTTGTTATATATGCAGTCAGTTCCTTCCTTTATTCCTTCCAAGTTCTGTTCTATGGACATCACACTTTCTGTACTTGATCTTGGCTATGAGTTTCATTCTTTCTTTCTTTATGTTTACCGTTAGCTTAGCATTCGGTGATCGCTTCCAGTTGTAAATATATCAAGTCCCAAGACGTCATAGACTATTATTTTTTTTATATTTGTAAAAATAAAGTCAATTTCATTCTTGTGTTTGCCATCGGGACTTATCTATGTCCTTTTATTCGTCGAGATGTTCAAAAATGGGATTTGATGTTTAGTGGTAAATCTCTTCAAGTTTATTGTTGTATATAGTTCAACAATCTACCATCTCTATCATTTCTATCTCCATATTAAACAAGTTAACTTTCCGCCTCATATTCCCAATATTTTCATTAAAATCGCCCATCATAATAGTGTAATGGTTCGGGTTATCTTGCAAAACTGTATCTAGGTCGTCGTAGAAGGCCTCCACATCTTGCTCATTGGACACTGATGTTGGGCGTGAGCCTGGATAAACTTTAAATTGTATCTTGTATTTAGTCTAACTATTAAGTAGATGATTCTTGAGCTAACGTTCTTTATTTCTTTTATATTTCCAAGTGTCTGTTGTGAACGATCAAACCCACATCGCTCTCAGATTTCCTTTGGTGCTTCTTTTAGTGGAATAGGTTCCCAGAATGTAGAGAAATTTAATCTTCTCCTCTCCTAACCTCGCTGAGGCTTACGACATTCCATTTTTTTTTCTCAATTCTTTCTCAAGTTCCGTCATTATCTCATCCGATAACAATGATCTAGCGTTGTAGAAACAGCATAATAGTAGCCGTGTTGATTTATTTTTCGGTTTAGCAACAACAACAATTATACATACAATTTTAAATATAGTAGAAATTTTTAGATATTAATCTTTGCGTATTTCCTTCATAAGCTCTTTGGTGTTTTGACTTCTCTTTTCGTATTTTTTTTTCCTGATAGAACAGCACATGTTTTCAGCCTCTTCGATTGTGTTTGTTATATATGCAGTCAGTTTCTTTCTTTATTCCTTCCAAGTTCTGTTCTATGGACATCACACTTTCTGTACTTGATCTTGGCTATGAGTTTCATTCTTTCTTTCTTTATGTTTACGGTTAGCTTAGGACTCACTATCAGTCAATCAATCAGTCAGCAATCGCTATCAGTTGTAAATATATCAAGTACCGAGACGTCATAGACTATTATTTTTTATATTTGTGAAAATAAAGTCAATTTCATTCTTGTGTTTGCCATCGGGACTTATCTATGTTCTTTTATGTGTCGAGAAGTTCAAAAAAGTGATTTGGTGTTTAGTGGTAAATCTCTTCAAGTTTATTGTTGTATATAGTTCAACAATCTACTATCTCTATCATTTCTATCTCCATATTAATCAAGTGAACTTTTCGCCTCATCTTGCTTCTCCCCAATCTTTGCATTAAAATCGCCCATCATAATAGTGTAATGGTTTGGGCTATCTTGCAAAACTGTATCCATATCCTGCTCATTGGACACTGATGGGGCGTGAGCCTGGATAATCTTTAAATTGCATCTTGTATTTAGTATAAATATTAAGTAGATGATTCTTGGGCTAACGTTCTTTATTTCTTTTATATTTCCAAGGTGTCTGTTGTGAAGGAGCAAACCCACATCGCCATCAGATTTGCTTTGGTGTTCCTTTTAGTGGAATAGGTTCCCAGAATATAAAGAAATTTGATCTTCTCCTCTCCTAACCTCGCTGAGGCTTATGACATTCCATTTTTTTTCTCAGTCCATTCGGTGATCGCTACCAGTTGTAAATATATCAAGTACCGACACGTCATATACTATTATATTTTTATATTTATGAAAATAAAGTCAATTTCATTCTTGTGTTTGCCATCGGGACTTATCTATGTCCTTTTATGTATCGAGAAGTTCAAAAAAGTGATTTTGTGTTAAAGTGTGGTAAATCTCTTCAAGTTTAGTGTTGTATATAGTTCAACAATCTACTATCTCTATCATTTCTATCTCCATATTAACCAAGTGAACTTTCCGCCTCATCTTCCCAATCATTTCATTAAAATCGCTCATCATAATAGTGTAATGGTTTGGGCTATCTTGCAGAACAGTATCTAGGTCGTCGTACCTACACATACATCAACACTGAGGTTGGGGCGCGAGCCTGGATAATATTTAAATTGTATCTTGTATTTAGTCTAAATATTAAGTATATGATTCTTGGGCTAACGTTCTTTATTTCTTTTACATACATCAACACTGATGTTGGGGCGTGAGCCTGGATAATATTTAAATTGCATCTTGTATTTAGTCTAAATATTAAGTAGATGATTCTTGGGCTAACATTCTTTATTTCTTTTATATTTCCAAGGTGTCTGTTGTGAACGATCAAACCCACATCGCCCTCAGATTTGCTTTGGTGTATCTTTTAGTGGAATAGGTTCCCAGATTGTAGACAAATTTAATCTTCTCCTCTCCTAACCTCGTTGAGGCTTATGACATTCCATTTTTTTTCTCAATTTTTTCTCAAGTTCCGTCATTGTCTCATCCAATGATCTAGCGTTGTAGGAATAGCATAAGAGTAGCCGTGTTGATTTATTTTTCGGTTTAACAACAACAACAATTATACATACAATTTTAAATATAGTAGAAATTTTTAGATATTAATCTTTACTTATTTCCTTCATAAGCCCTTTGGTGTTTTGACTTATCTTTTCGTATTTTTTTTTTCCTGATGGAACAGCACATGTTTTCAGCCTCTTCGATTGTGTTTGTTATATATGCAGTCAGTTCCTTCCTTTATTCCTTCCAAGTTCTGTTCTATGGACATTACACTTTCTGTACTTTATCTTGGCTATGAGTTTCATTCTTTCTTTCTTTATGTTTACCATTAGCTTAGCATTCGGTGATCGCTTCCAGTTGTAAATATATCAAGTCCCAAGACGTCATAGACTATTATTTTTTTTATATTTGTAAAAATAAAGTCAATTTCATTCTTGTGTTTGCCATCGGGACTTATCTATGTCCTTTTATTCGTCGAGATGTTCAAAAATGGGATTTGATGTTTAGTGGTAAATCTCTTCAAGTTTATTGTTGTATATAGTTCAACAATCTACTATCTCTATCATTTCTATCTCCATATTAACCAAGTGAACTTTCCGCCTCATCTTGCTTCTCCCCAATCTTTGCATTAAAATCGCCCATCATAATAGTGTAATGGTTTGAGCTATCTTGCAAAACTGTATCTAGGTCATCGTGGAAGGTCTCCACATCCTGCTCATTGGACACTGATGTTGGGGCGTGAGCCTGGATAATCTTTAAATTGTATCTTGTATTTAGTCTAAATATTAAGTGGATGATTCTTGGGCTGACGTTCTTTTGACGTTTTCTTTTAGTGGAATAGGTTCCCAGAATGTAGAAAAATTTGATCTCTCCTAACCTCGCTGAGGCTTATGACATCCCTTTTTTTTCTCAGTTCTTTCTCCAGTTCCGTCATTCTCTCATCCGATAACAATGATCTGGCGTTGTAAGAACAGCATAGTAGTAGCCGTATTGATTTGTTTTTCGATTTAGAAAGCAAATCTCTGTGCTAAATTTAAATCCTGAAGTATCTATTGGGACACACTTTGCAGAATTAATTGAATAAAATATATTTTTCTAGATTAGATTATTTTTGTTCTCGAATATCTATAAAATAAGAACTACTTTCATAAATAAAACTATTAATAGTTTTGTACGAAAGGAGGATATTCTTGATATAAGAATGATTATATATTTGGGAAATTGAAACTATGCTAATTAAATTATCCTATTTATAAATAACCATCTCCATAAAAAAACCAACACCTTTAATCAGCTTATTCGATCGATTTAGAATTTATGTATAGACTTAAAGTAAATAAAATAAATTTATTTAAAACTTCATAACTGTCGAATCATCCAAAATGTCTTCAGGTGTGTCCAAAGATACGAAGATTTTTTAAAAATGATAAAATATTCCATTTATATAAATAAGCAAAGATTAATAATGAATGATTATGAACTAAGATGATGAATAAGAAATAGTGAATTTAATGATCTTATGTAAGGAATTTATGTGAGTTAAGAATTGATTTAACTGTTTATCAGAACCTGTAAAACAAATTAAAATGTCATCAATATATCTCTACTAGTAAAGTGATGATCAAAACAATTGATGTTGGCTTATCTTATTTTTTAAGTTGTCCATAAAAATTTCCAACACTCTACGCCCCCACACCTCCAACATTCTTTCACTCCTATTGGTTGAGATCCAGGTCTTTACGGCACAAACTACAGCTGGTCTCGTTATTGATTTATAAACTCTTACTTTGGCTTTTCTTGATATATTCTCGTTTCTTAGGAGTCTCTGCAGCATGACTGCACATTTATTTCCAATTGCTATTCTAGCCTTAACTTCCGCTTCCATTACATATGTGTCTGTGATGGTTGAGCCAAGATAACAAAAATGATCAACCCTTTCAAAGTGTAGTGTTTGTTCTCCTATTTTAATTTTCAGCCTTTCCTTGCATATTTAGTCTTTTTTAATACTCATTTTCATGTATTTTGTTTAATAAATAATGAAATGAAATACAAATCAATCAAACACCATTATTAAATATACTATTTTGTCTTACCTGATTAGCTAGTAGGATAGTGGAATGTTTTCACTCCATATGTTATTTTAAATTTGCGATATTGCTACATTTTTTAGCTCTTTCGGGCAGTATTCGCATTTTGCTGTGGCATTATTATTTTTCATTACAAAATACTTCGGCTAGTGGCTTTTAGGAGTTTTTACCGTTAGAAGACACCTTTAATGTCTATCAATTATCACTTTTCAATAAAGAAAATCAAAAATAAAGCTGTTTGAAAAATAAGAAACTGTTTAACCGGCGGAATAAAAATGTTCTCTAGTCTGTACCGCTTTACCCTTTGAATATAAAACTACAGGCTAGAGCATATGATTCTGTAAGTGGGACTAGAATGGTAGCTGCATATAGAGGAATACTGTTTTGCTTTAGGCAGTGGCGTAGGGCAGTATAAATAAAAATATAATAGGTTGATGCATAATTAAGTTCGTTTTTTTTTATTCAATCAAATTTTATTCAACAAAAACAATAAAAATATTTAACCAAAACCATCGACTTCAAGAACTGCTTCCCATTTGCTTGTCAGTTGGTCGATTCCTCGGGCGCAGAAGTCACGATTCTTGGAGGCGATCTACGCCTTAACATCGGCAACCAAGTCTTCCAAATCGTCGTAGACTTTGTTCCTTTGCAAATTTTTCAGCAACCTGTTGACGTGGTAGTCCGTAGGTGCTTCAGTCGTTGAATATGGCGGATGTGGGAGCAGATCCCACCCATTTATTGGCGTTGGATTCGACGCCACGACGCTCAACATGAGGACGGGCGTTATCGGGGTGGAACACGATGTGGTTTTTTTTGCGCGTTCTTTTCGCCTCGATTGCAGCGTGAAGGCGGTTAAGTTGAGCCAGATAGACGTCGCTGTTAATGTTGAACTGCCGCTTGCCATTTTTGCCCGGAATTCGCCACTGCTAACGCTCATCTGCAAAAAAACAAGAAATGGGAGAAAAAAATTGAAAAAAACCACTAACCAATCTCGTTCCACCAATAGCAAATGTCATTTGAGATGATCTCCCAGTGGATGATTCCGCTTCTGTCCCACCAAAAGCACCACATTGCCTTCTTACAGTGGACATCTTTCGGTATGCCTTTGGGCGAAACACCTGGCGATACGCAAACCTTCTTTCTTTTGATGTTTTTGAAGAAGAGCCAAGATTCGTGTCCAGTGACGAGGTTCTTCAGAAATGGTGTTTGTTCGTTTCGCTGCAGCAAATCGGTAAAAATTCGAACGCCATCGGCTTTGTTGTCGTCGGAGAGCTCCTGAGGGACCCATCCAGCCAGTTTCCACAGCTTTCCGAGCTTTTTGAGATGACGGACAATCGTTGACTGGTTGACATCGAAATCGTCTGCCAGCATTCGTGTTGTCAAACTTTCGTCCCCTTCCACCGCTGCCAGAAGTGCCTGATCGTCGAAATCCGATGGTCGACCTCTTCCTTCTTCATCTTTAAGCGATGTTTCACCATCCTTGAAACGCTTAAGCCATTTTTGGACCATTCTCTCACCAATTGTTCTTTCACCAAACAGTTATATATATCGCGCGCGGACTCTGTTGCTTTCCATACTTTCTCGAAGTGATAGATCATAATATGGCGTAAATGTTCATGATTTTCAACACGCATTATAACAATACTAAACCTGAAAGATAAGTTTATAAAAAAAAATTAATAAAAAATGCAAATTCCAACAAGTTAAAAGTAAAAATAAACAGCGAACTTAATTATGCATCAACCCAATAAAAATGATAAAA
Organism: Cosmopolites sordidus; assembly: GCA_031761425.1. Taxonomy (NCBI): domain Eukaryota; kingdom Metazoa; phylum Arthropoda; class Insecta; order Coleoptera; family Curculionidae; genus Cosmopolites; species Cosmopolites sordidus. Next base: position 108,553 of record JARFXV010001080.1, on the reverse strand, counting down.
GTTTACAGTTGTTTAAAATAATAAATTATTGTGTAATTATCGTTACTATATTAAATTAATGAAGACTTACTAGATACGGCACAGAAATGTAAAAATTTATATAAAATAAAATAAACTATAGTAATATTTGTTTAAACTTATTATGCCTCGTTCAGTAGGGTAGTTGTAGATATCCCATTTAGATTCTTTTTTGTGTTATAATTGTTTAATTTTTGATTTTTGTTAGTCTGAATTTATGCTTGTGTTTATTAAATAATTATGACTGTTACTAACTGTTTGTGGCAGATGTAAACCGTTTCTCTCGGAAGAACTCGGTTCGTGGCCTACGAACCAACTGCCTTCTGCGAATACCTGCTGTGGTTCTAATTTTAGTAACAAAAAAAGTTATTGGTGGAGCAATTTGCTAATAGTTTTTAAAACCAGTAGATTACTTTTTAATGCCAAAGATAAGACATCGCAAAATATAAAATCTGGAGTTTATATGTTAAGTTACAACGAGTGCCATAACTGCTATGTGTGACAAACCGGCCGAAATTTTCAGACCAGATTCAAAGAACACAAATTTGCGTACATATGAAAGAAACAAAATTCTAATTTTGCGAACCGTTTCATAGATACCGGACATATATTTCCCGGGACTAATTAAAAAATTTTACATACAGCGCCAAAAAGCAAAAATATTAATATTTTAAATACTATTGAAGAACTCTGCGAGCAGTGAAACAGTGCGGACGTATTCCTTCGCTCCGTTATCGGTTTTACAGCGGCAAAAAGAGTGCGATAAAATTCTATGAATAAAAATAAAAACTAACGTTGAACGGGACAATATTTAAAATCACAAGTGCGGTACAAATTAACATTTTAATATTGCCCGCCCGTCGGGGCTGGCAAATGGAACAATGACATCTCAAAAACGTAACAGTGACCATTTATCTCCACCGATAAACGATGTACAAAAACGATACCAGTGGGATCCTAAAAATATGTTAACCCAAAATAGATATTATTTACCACCAGAGCTAGAACCATCAGATGATAGCAGCCAGCCAGGAACTTCTTATACTAAAGTAAAAATACCGAAAATCCCTCCAATTTTTCTACACGGTCAACACAATCACAAAGAAGTTGTAAGCGACATAAAAAAAAATAACCAGCAGTGAATTTACCACAGTAGCCACAAGTAAGTCGTTAAAGATCAATTTAACCTCTGACAATGATTACCGTACTTTAGCTAAACATTATCTAGACAATAAAATTCAATTTCACACATATCAGGATCCAAAAACTAAACCACTAGCAGTAGCATTAAAAAATGTTCCTCTCTCTCTAACTACAGAGGATATTAAAGCACTTTTAAAACAATATGATCTGCCTATATTAAAAATTAATAGACTCTACTACAAAGACAGAACTCCAATGCCGGTAGTTATTGTCGAATTAACAGCAAATGAGAAAGCTGAAGAGATTTATAAAGTAAACAGACTGGAAAACTCTGTAATCACAGTTGAATCAAGAAAACTAGCCAAAAACATTCCTCAACGCCACCGGTGTCAACAGACAGGGCATACTAAAAATTACTGTAAGCGTGATCCAAAATGTGTTAAATGTGCATGTGATCACTATTATACCGACTGTGCTAAAAAAATAGCAGACCCGCCAACTTGTGTAAACTGTAACGGTGAACACCCCGCAAACTAGAAGGGATGCAGCTATTACCTCGAAAGTACTGGATTCAGAAGAACCCCAAGAATAAATCAACACTATACATCAACCCACAATACTTACACCACTCAGACAGCAAGTTCAAGTCAAAAGAAAACCTATGCAGAAACCCTAACACGCCCTTCACAAGAAAATCTCTCTCCATCATTCCTCAACAATATTCTCTCGACTCTCCTTGACCTTCTGAAACCATATATCACACAAATTAAAAATTTCCTTCTAACAAACCTTTTCCCAATACCGTTAAATGGCCCATAATCAAAAACTAATTAACAATTATCAACAAACCTTCAACGGTCCTAAAATACTCAATTGGAATGCCAATGGAATTCAGGCAACGATCCATCTTTATAGCCTTCTTAGCCCGTCACAACATTGACATAGCCTGCATCAGCGAAACCCATCTTGCTAATAAAGAGAAATTGAAAATACCAGGTTATAAAATCTATCGAACCGATAGAGAAGCTAGGGTAGCCTCGGGCGGAGTCGCCATTTTAATCAAAAACAAAATATCTCACACACTAGTCGATATGCCAAAAGTTACAAGCTTAGAAATTGTATCAATCAAAGTAAACTTTCTCAATAGCACCAGCATCCAGCTATACACTGTCTACAAACAACCCAACAAAAAATTAATGGACAACGACTTACAGGCAATTTTTAATACCACAGAGGCAACATTGTTAATTGGAGATCTTAACTCCAAAAACACTGTGTGGGGCTGTCGCCAAACCAACCCAAATGGGGTAAAGCTAAATGAAATTGCAGCAAAGTACAACCTACAGGTACTCGCACCGGATGATCTCACATATTACCCATACAGGAAAGATCACAAACCTGATATTTTGGACATAATCGTACAAAAAAATGTAAGAAAAGAACTACATCAAACAGTGCATATAGAGCTCGATTCAGATCATCTGCCAGTTATAATTACATTTCAAGCCGAACCTGTTAAAAATTCTCCTAAGGCAAAACTCATCAATGGCAAGGTAAACTGGGAACTCTTCAAGAACAGAATGGACTCCAAACTGGTACAAATACCTCTCACAACGAAAACAAATATCGATAAACAAGTTACACATATTACAACAACATTTCAAGAAAGCATACGCCTCTCAACAACGCCACCAAAAACAAGAAAAACATTTAAAAATAATACCCCTCCTACCTCTACAAATCAACTAATTAAGCAAAAGAATCGGGCCAGACGAGAATGGCAGAGAACAAGGGATCCTGCAACCAAAAATCTAGTTAATAACTTGTCGCATCGCATTAAGCGAGAACTAGATACTCTTAGAATAATTGAATACCAAAAACGTATAAGTGATCTAGAGCCGCAAGATCCAGGATTGTGGAGATCTACTAAGAAAATCCTACGAAAATTGGAAGAAATCCCATCTCTTCTGGTTAATAATACATTACTACATAGCGATGAAGAGAAATGTACTGCTTTTGGTGACCACTTGGAAACACTGTTTGATCAACAGCATACACAACAGGCCTTTGCAAATTTGGTACAAAATGAAGTGAAAACCCCCAGACCACTAGCTGGTGTAGACATCAAACCTACATCGCCACAGGAGATAATGTCAGTAATTAAAACCCTATCGATTAAAAAAGCACCGGGCCATGACCAAATACCGAATTTAATACTCAAAAATGCAAGCAAAAAGCTGATTGCCTACCTAAGTTCACTTTTTAACTCTTGTCTAAAATTGGGATATTTTCCACAAACATGGAAGCACTCATACATTTTGCTTTTCCCAAAGCCAGGAAAAGATCACAAACTTATTTCAAGTTATAGGCCAATAAGCCTCCATCTACAATGGCTAAACTCTTTGAAAAAATTTTATACGACAGATTAAACCAAGCGATTGTCAACGAGAACATAATCCCAGCCTTCCAATTTGGTTTCAAACAAGGGCATTCTACGTGTCATCAACTTCAACGCTTAACAGAAACTATAGAAGAGGGGTTTGAGAACAAGGAGTACACTCTAACCATATTCTTAGATTTGGCCCAAGCCTTTGATAGTGTATGGCATGACGGACTAAAACATAAAATAACATCGGCTAAGATTCCAGAATATTTAAAAGCCATCCTTTTTTCATATATAAACGACAGATCCTTCCAAACATCCATACACAACGCAACATCAACTATTAGAAAAATTAAAACCGGCGTGCCACAGGGGAGTATACTTGGCCCAATTCTTTTTAACCTATATACACACGACATACCAGAAACAGAAGCCTCTCTTCTAATGTTTGCAGATGACACAGCTATTCTAATCAAGGAACAGAATCTTGAACTTGGGGTAACCAAACTTCAAGAAGCTACAAATACCATTGTAAAATGGCTCAATAAATGGAATTTAAAAATCAATACAGAAAAGTGCGCAGCAAAAATTTTTACTTTAAGGAGAATCAATAACCCTCCGATTATTCACATAAATCAACACCCAGTCGCTTGGAAAACAAACGAAGAATATGTTAAATATCTGGGTGTACACCTGGATACCAGATTAACGTGGAGAATACACATAATTCGCAAACTCAATGAAGGGTATGCCAGACTCTCTCAACTCTACCCGCTTATCAATAGGAGATCCTCATTAAAAACAGAATGTACCTTATTGCTACACAAATCACTAATTCGGCCTTTAATCCTTTATGCATGCGTTATCTGGGGCAACGCATCGCCTACCAATGTACATAAAATGCAGGTTCTTCAAAACAAAATATTACGAATAGCTGTGAATGCCGAATGGTACGTAACTAATCGACAACTGCACCAAGAACTCGGTCTACTAACAGTGTCAGAGTATATTAAAAAGCGAACGATCATCTTTCATCAGAGGCTAGAGCAATCTCCCAGCACTGAACATTATCTACTAGGACGCAGAAACATACATACAAGACTGAAGAGGAAACTACCTCAAGATATGTATTTAGAATAGATTTGTGATGTTAATGTTAAAACTTTCATTACAACACTGTCTTGTAGAACAATTGTAATTGTTGAGCAGACATTTCCATAAATAAAAAAAAAACTATTGAAATTTATAAAGAAAAAAAATATAAAATCCCTTTAGACATTAGACTGTTAAACGATCAGACGGATCTCCGAAATTTTCCACTATTTAAAATATAGTAAAAAACTAACTAAATAAAAGTGTAGAATTTGATACATAGCATAAACAGCTCTAATACTTTAGTTCTAAAGTAGTATTTGAGAACGTAACATAATTTTACTAAACCATAGTTAAACAAATTTCAAAATAAAAGTGATTGATAACAAAGTATAAAATTGTTTTATTCAAATTAAAAAAAAAGTTACATTACCAGGTTCTTCTGCAATCATCCGAGTATCTTTACTTCCCCAAATCCTACAATTTTACCTGTTTTGATAACCTGTAAGATGGAAAACGAATATTACTTATAACTTCATCAAAGCTAAAATTAGCTGACGCACAGCGATTGTTGGGTTTCTAGAGGATACATGCAAAATATAAAATTTCTAGATTGTCGCTGAAAAACGGCGATAAATTAATATCCCGAAGAATCTACTGAGACACATTATATTCATGTGAGTTATAGTCAGTTATTCAAATTTTGCCGCCCCTACCGACCTCTACAATTCGATACCCTAGTTCACAATCATATTAATTACATTTTTTTTGTCAATGAAATTGTAACTTTACGATTTGTTCACTATCGTCCTAATGACAGCACTGTTACGTGAATCACATGAAAACTACCCGCTTAAATTGACCCACTCACTCGAGTTAATTTACTATAATACCGTTTACTTATGCCAGACACGCACCTTTTAAATACAATCACAGTAACATTAGAAGGAGTGTACGATCAAAAAATACTATTTTACAGCTTCTCTTTTTACAAACTTATTATTTATTGACAGCCTATCATTACTTCTTGTGTCAGATAAATCGAAAGTCTCGGAAGTACTCTTTTTAAAAACTTTATTTAAATTTTATAGAGTGGCGTGAACCAAACTACAAATATTCAAACTTAGATTAATAAAGTGAGAGTAGAGCGTACTGCGCTACTTTGAAAGAGAGAAAATCTGGCGAGATATTACTGTCTCGTCCTTTTATATAATTAAAAGGGTTAAGTCAGCATTAAAGGTGCTGATAGGCGTTTTTGTCGGTACATTTCTATACATGGTCCGCCAAATAGTAGATATAACTTGTCTTAGGCAGCAAAATGTCAGCTGTGTAACGGATGTCCACAGATTATATTAAACAAAATACTTCCACTACCACAGAGTAGTACGAAGTCAGTATCAAATAATACTTCTTAACCAATTAAATTCACGAGGGACATTTGTAATGTAATGTCTTTAACAGTTACGGGGGACATTTGCAACATAATGTCTCTAACAACCACCTTTTTTCCGTAACTAGTATGATTGCGACCTAGGGGATCGATGTCAGTCGTAAGGATCGGTGTCAGTTCGTAAAGTTTATTCACCAAAGGAAGACAGTCGACATAAACAATACCAACTTACTTATTCTTCCTGGATAGTAAGTTGACCCGAAGGCCCTGACTTGTATTCTCTGATTTTTTCCGGATGTCGCGACAATGTCGTTTATCCGGAGGATTTATTTGCCATTCTTTAGGCAAGATTGTGATGACCGACGTGAGTGGTCACTCTGGGGCAACGGCCGACAATGAAGCTGCCGTGGCTCTGATTAGCGGATTGTCCCAAAGGGACACTGTCGCTAGGAATTTGTCCAGTAGTCTGGACAGAAACGTCTGAAGCTCTGGAACATCTGTCTCCCGGTGGATTTGCGCGTTCCTTACAAACCAGGGAGCGTTTACTTTTGTGCGAAGCGCACGTGATTAAAAAGACTGAAGTCTTTTAATCGATTAAGTTGGGAGGAACGGGTACCAGGCCGGATGTCCGTAAATAAGGACTGATCTGACTATGGACTTATTCAGGGTTAGTTGGTTATCAAGCGTGAGCTTACTTCTTCGATTGATTAAGGGGAGCATTCCGTATGCTTTTCCGGTGGCTTTCTTGAGGCGCGAAGGCCACGTAAGGGCCTTGTCGAACTCAAGTCCCAGATAGTGAGCCGTTTTGGCCCACTTGATCCGGACTCCGTGAATGAGAATATTCTGACTCTTCGGGTGAAAAAGGCAGCCTGGGTTTTGCTGCGATTGATTGCTAGTCGTCATTCGACTAGCCATCTCCAGGCTTTCAACGTCTGCTTTTGCAACCTGGATGTAATCACCCAGGGCGCGTGGGCCGACGTATAGAAAGCCGTGTCATCAGCATAAAATGCAATCTGCACGTGCGGAATCTTTGGAAAGTCCATCATGTAGACATTGAAGATTACAGGGGCAAGAGGGGAACCTTGCGGTACTCCCGCTTCGATTCGTTGGACTGATGAAAGTGCACCATCGACGAACACTTGGAAAGTGCATCCATGCAGAAACGATGCCAACAGCTTGACTAGGTCGGTTGGTATGCCGAGTCTGGGCATCTTGACTATGAGTCCGAGATGCCAGACTCGGTCGAATGCTTGCGAGAGGTCTAGAAAGACCTCCGTCGAGAGACCTGATGGACGGCTGCGTGCCCCCTCCGGAAACCAAACTGTTTGTCCGGCAGAATGTTCTTATCGGTAAGAACACAGTTCAGAGCATGTAAAATTGCTCTTTCGGCTATCTAGCCGAGTGCGCTAAGCAAGCTGATCGGCCTGTAGCTACTTGGCTCCTGTGGGATTTTTCCTTTTTTAAGGATTACGATGATTTGGGCATGTTTCCATAGAGATGGAAAATGCTGGACTCTGAAAATTGCGTTGACTATGTTAGTCAACTGCTCAATTTGCTTGTTAGGCAGTCGTTTCAGCTGCATTGGCGAGATGCGGTCGCGACCAGGAACTTTTCTGACTTTCAAACCTCGGATAATATCGTGTATTATCTTCGACGAGACAATTTGGCTGATCAAGTAGCCGAGGTTGGGAGTTCCTTGGTATGAAAGGATTTCCTGTTTGAACTTGTCAACTTTATTCCTCTTCTCAACTGATGGTCGAGGAGAGGTCATCTGCTTTTGGTAGGTTACGGCAAAGAGCTCCGCCCCGGTGACGACGTGAGAATCACCCGTCCTCAGGGGGGAACCAGCACTCTCACCTTACCCCCCATGAGTTTGGCTCTTTTCCATAACGATCGATCAGCCGTGTCGATTGACGCCAGGAAATCATCCCACCTGTCGTCCCTAAACTCCTGAAGAGCCCGTTGGGACTCTGTCTTGGCCTCGTTTGCACGAAGCCGGAGTTCAGGGTCGCCAGTCAGGTAATAGCGTCTGTAAAGCCGGTTTTTTACACGAATCTTCTCTTTTACTTCGAACGGGATGTCCAAGGTAGTCCGAGTTGATTCTGGAGAGGTTTTAGTAGCCGCTTGCGTGGCTTCTATTATGTCATGGGTTAATTTTTCGACCGCATTTTCAAGCTGCTGAACGTTACCAATACGCTTGTCCTGCAAATGCTGCTGAAAATGCTCCAACAGATATTAGTTTTTTTTCTGGGCGGGAAGGTATCAACCTCGGTGCCGATTGTTAGCACTACCGGGTAGTGATCCGAGGTAAGAAGCTCATGGACAACCTGGACATCGCATTGATTCGTTAGATTATTTATGATAAAGAAATCTAAGAAGCTGCGGAAGCGGAATGGTTCGCCTGGAACAAGAATGTTCAGCCCGTATCTTTCCGCCAAAGATAACAGGTCAGCTCCTCTCCTGTTTGTCAGATCCGAACCCCACGATTATGGGCGTTGTAATCTCCTCCAATGATGAATGGAGCGTTGTTATTTAGGAGCCTGCCTTAAAAACTGTGTAATATTAATTGTTTTTATAAAAACAATCAACATCACTGTGAAAAACCGTTGGTGATGTCACAATCACGCCACCAAGCAGTCTGGTGTAGTTCGGTGTAGCTAACCAATGGAAGCTCTTGAAAACACGTCCGTACAGTACGAGTGCTCTGATTGGACTGATGAACAATGACCAACGCGTGATCAGCACGTGATATTTCAGCCAGAAATGCTGAGTGCCTCTGCTATTGGCGGGAATCGGTCTAGCCGATTTAAACCACCAATGAAAACCCAGATGATTGGCAGGTTGCCGTTCGACGGAAACACAGGGTTGGTGGCAGTAACTCAGACACTGACCTGAGTTTTTTTCCTTTTTTAAATTACATTCCATTTATTAATAATTGTATTTTGTTTCCATAAAATGTCTGATACGGACACAGCTGATGACGTTGTCGATATTAGCTATGCCCCGTCCAAAAAGAGGACAGTTCTTAGTGCGGTCCTGTAACGATCACATGCAATTTGCGTGAATATGTTTGGGTTTAGTTTCTTTCTTCAATAAATAGGCTATAGATTATTTTTACAATCCAATGGTTTGGTTAAGATTGCACAAGAAATGGTTTTTTTGTTATATTTCTGAGCTAATAAAAGCCCAATTATGTACTGCTAATAAAGAGGGGTAGGGTATGCCTTAATACTAGTTACACAATAATATACATTCGGTAAAACTAATTAAATAATGTTTATTGCGCTTACTTACAGTTTAAAAACAATATATTCAATTATCTGTTAACAATCTGGCTGTTGGTGACGATGAAATACAATTAAGTTATGAAAGTTTTACAATACTTTTTTGCGTGATTTTCTATTCGTAAAATCATCAATTATATCGTCGTATGAAATCTTGTTCATTAGTTTTGACTCTATGCACAAAAGAGCTAAGGCGTTTAGCTTTTCTTGGCTTAAGGTAGATCTTAGATAATTTTTCACCCGTTTTAAGCAAGAAAAGCTTCTCTCGCACGAACAATTTGTCGGTGGTGTACATAGAGCCATGCGAAATACTATATCCAAGTTTGGATAAACGTTTTGCAAATTCTGTTTTCGCAGAAACGAAGATATACTTTCCAATGATCTAGAATCTGATTTTACCAAAATTCTTTCAGATGGGCAACAATAATCAAACTTACGATAGAAGCCTGAATTTGAACATTCTCTTTGTTTTCGCAGAAAGGAAGATGTACTTTTCAATGATCTAGAATCTGGTTTTACCAAAATTATTTCAGAAGATAGGTGGCACTGAAAATGTATACATTCTTGAACTAAGTCAGTCTTTAAATCATTATGATACATTTCTTCCAAGAAAAGGGCTTTTTCCGTATGGGTTGATGATGACAATTTACTCATTTTGGTCAGAAATAAAAACTTTTCATTGAACCTGTTGTAGGCCTCCTGCCATTTTTTTTAATTCGGATACGAGTCTATGAATGAGGACGAGAAATGTGTTTTTCTGAAAATATCACTCGCAGTCATTCCCATTTCTTCATCGGGTATTTCATCATACATTTTGTTTTCCTTTTTGGTTGTTTTTTTGTATACTGCTCTGACACGCTTAACTCCGTGGCCTTTTCTTCGAAATATTTGAACTTTTCTCGTTCGGCTACGAAAAACTTGCAAATAGATTCGTAAAGATGGGCAACAGTAATCAAACCTATCGTAGAGGCCTGAATTTGAACATTAACTTTGTTTATTCTATACAAAAAAACATTCCACACAACAACCATTTCTGCCGTTTCCACTTTTTCCAAATTCGAAAGTATTCCCGTTGCTTCGTATCGCGTTGCAGGCTTTTCAGTACAATCATCCTTGATTGATTCCAAAGTTTTAAGGACTTCGTGCCAAGAATCCCTCAAACTTCTACATGCGTCCTCTCTAGCTGACCAACGTGCCAGATTTACTCTATTTAGCGTTTTCCCTTTCCCGATTTCAGTCATTAATTTTTCTGAGCTAATAAAAACCCAATCATATACTACTAATAAGGAGGGGTAATGTATGCCTTAATACTAGTTACACAATAATGTACATTCGGTAAACGTAATTAAATAATTTTTATTGCGCTTACTGACAGTTTAAAAACAATATATTCAATTATCTGGTAACAATCCGGCTGTTGGTGACGATGAAATTCAATTAAGTTATGAAAGTTGTACAATACATTTTTGTGCGATTTTCTGTTCGCCAATTCATCAATTATATCGTCGTATGAAATCTTGTTCATTAGTTATGACTCTATGCACAAAAGAGCTAAGGCGTTTAGCTTTTCTTGGCTTAAGGTAGATCATAGATAATGTTTCAACCCTTTTAAGCAAGAAAAGCTTCTTTCACCCGAACAATTTGTCGGTGGTGTACATAGAGCCATGCGAAATACTATATCCAAGTTTGGATAAACGTTTTGCAAATTCTGTTTTCGCAGAAACGAAGATATACTTTCCAGTGATCTAGAATCTGATTTTACCAAAATTCTTTAAGATTCGTAAAGATGGGCAACAGTAATCAAACCTACGGTAGAAGCCTGAATTTGAACATTCTCTTTATTTATTCTATCCAAAAAAACATTCCACACAACAACCATTACAGCCGTTTCCCCTTTTTCTAAATTCGAAAGTATTCGCGTCGCTTCGTTTCGCGTTGCAGGCTTTTCGGTACAATCATCCTTGATTAATTCCAACGACTTCGTACCAAGAATCTCTCAAACTTCTACATGCATCCTCTTTAGCTGACCAACGTGTCAGATTTACTCTCTTTAGCGTTTTTCCTTTCCCGATTTCAGTCATTAATTTTTGCCAGCGTTGTGTCGAACTTACAAATAAACGTAGATTTCTTGAAGCAACTGCAAGCTTATTCGTTACAGATGATTTATTGTAATATATTATGATTACTTAATACTTACCTACTATAAGTTTGTACGCACCGGTGATGTTATGTTATGAAATTATTAATACAATCCACGAAACACTTTGAAAAAATACAGCACACAACCAGAAAAATGTGCCAGAGAAATATTAATACGTATTAGAAATTGCAGCACGCAATCAACCGAGTTTTTGATGTAAATACGGGACGGGACTTTACTGACTGTATCTATCTCTCTCGAACTTAATCCCACCACGTGGCGTATGCCTACAACAGCACGATCCCGTTGTGGCTCCTGCGACGGCCGACTGCGAATGGTCATGTCACCCTTTGCGGCGCCACAACCAAACGCGGCTACCCAAATTGTAGAAATGTTGTTCGAAGTGGTAAAAGATATTAGACATATTGAATTATTTGTGTGGACCTAATAACATTTAAATATATAAATTTGAATCTTTTTAATTTCTCTAAGACAAAAAAAAAATTGACCCCAAATTTGCCGTCCTAGGCTCCAGCCTGCTGGTAAATCCGCCACTACATTCGAAATTTCTTTCGCAAATTTATTTAATTTAAAATCAGTTAAATTTACTAAACGGCTCTCTTTGAATAAACTTTTAAATATTTAATTGGTTTCAGCTACTCCGGATACTACTCACCGATCGGGTTTGAAGAACAGAATCCCAATTTCATCAATCTCCAACAAGCAATTGCAAGGCTTAGACAAGCTTTTATTGATAACAATGACCTCGAAAAGTAAGTATCGATTGTTCAGAATAAAATTTACTTTGCTTACAACGATGTTTCAATGTTATGGCTTTTAAATGTCCATGTCTAATGTTAATTAAACGATGCTTCTATAAACATTTTTATTCGATTTATTTCTAGATCATACTTGGATATACATTTTTTATAAATTTCACTTTTTTTTCTCTACTATATTTACTAAACAAGAATTACTTTTAATAGTTGCTGCACAAAAATACTCAAGATTGGTTTACATACTTTCCAGTTTTTTCTTATTAAAAAAATCTTTAAAAGAACTTTTTATAAATTTAAAATTTGACATTCTATACAGGTTTATCAAATAAGAGCCATATATTTTTAATTTAGAATAAAAATAAAACGGTATAAGATATAAACGTGATTTTTTTTATTTTAAATATAGTCGCATGAGTTAACTTATCGGATACACGAAGTCTCTTTTTAAAAAATAATTTTATTACAAAAAATCTTACAATAGACGTTACATTTAAAGATCTAACTAACTGAACTAACTAAAATTGTGAAACCGTAAAATGTACTGTCTGTGGAAAGAATGCACTTAGATTTATATTCCTCGTGAATTGTCTATTCAGCGTTCTTGGGAAGTCGGCTGACTTGATCGTTGACCACTGTATAACTCCTCCCTTCGCAGACTCAACTATACCGATTGAGGGGGTAGTTGAACTTGATTTTCTTCAGGGGCTTCTTGGATCTTCTTCTTCAGGGGTAGGTATCGGTGACACTTTTTGAATAACAGATAGGTGGATCGGAGAACCATTAGGGCGTAGAGGGCTAAAGTCCAAAAACTTGGAGATTGTCTAATTTGCTCAAAGACTAAGTGAGGACGGTAGGCTTCGATTTGATTTTTGGAGTGAGGAGGCTATCGAGTTTTATGTCTTGGATTGTGTTGCGATTAATGTCCAGAGTGGGCAAATTTTCAGCTTTTATTTTCAGGTCGGCAAATAGAATGACTTGATCACAGGACTCGATTTCTTGTTGTTGATTGATGATAAAGATATCTTTTGTTTCGACCTGACAGCCGATTGATATTTCTAATAAATATGACCCTCTGTGTCTAACATTTTCTTCCTGCTTGTGGCATTTTAATAACAGCTGTGTTTCTATTGGTAATACAGCTATCCATTGATTTGTATTGCCTAATTGGTTAGCAATTGGATGTGTCAGTTTAATTTCTGTCTGTTGGCACATCGAAAGATCGTTTTTGACTTCCAGTAGTAGGACTGAACAGGGGCTGTTGTTTTCTATCTCTTTCAGAGCTGTATCGCAGATAAAATTGCCCGGGGTAGCTTCTTTACAGAGTTCATGCTCAAATGCATAGTGCAAGTTATTTTTAATTAAAAATTTATTTTCCGGTATAACAGCCTTGAAGAGACTCTGATAATATATCGGTATCGAATATAAATGATAGTAATCGAAATTATTTGGATTGGTTACTGGAAAGTGAAGTAAATATGTTATTTTATTATTTACAATATAGCATTGCAATTCAATTATTTTTTCAAAATATAGAATATTTTCTAAATTAACTGTTAGAGGCATGTTGTTTATGCCAACTGTTGCTTGGACTATTTTTAATTCCTTGAAGAGATCATCATTCTTTATTATACTGGGATGGACAATTTTTAATTTCGAGAAAGTTATCGAATTCTCGACATCTTGTAAAATTTGGTTATTGACTTCTTGTTTATGGATGACCGGATACCTGTAGGTTTTAGTGTACACTGGGATTTCGTCGCTTGTTCTGATATTATGTTTAATTTTATTCGTGAACGTTAGTGGTGCATTTTCGTAGTAAAATACGTCCGAGAATTCCTGGCAAAGAGCAATAATTTTCGAACTCTCTTCGATATTTAAATGGTCTGTTCGAATTACTGATGGATCAAATTCGGCTGGTATTGAATCTTCAAAATTGTTTAATTCGATATTTTTAAATTCTTTTTTATTACATTTTTCGGCTTGAATGGGTTCAGAAATATCTAAGGTATTCGGGCTAGTTGTTTTATTTAGCACTGTCGTCAGGGCATAGCCGTTCTTAGAAACTGTTAGACACGTTGGAATCTCGCAATTTTGCAGTTTTTGATACGGGATGATAATCTCACCGTTACGGATGTTTGTCCTTATCTTAATGACTTGCTCTACACGTGGCAATATTGTAATAGAATGTACTTCAGGGTTGGTTCTATGAAAATGTAATTTAATCTTCGCGTATGGTGTGATTAAATAACCAGAATCAAAATCTAAATTAGCTTGCAACAATTTCAGATTATCTAAGCCTATAAGACCATCAAAAACATTATGAAACTTAAATAGATACAATTTTAATTTTTGACTTTGCGGTAAATTAAAAATTTTTGAAGATGGTAAAAATGCACTAAATTTATAGGCCCTCACGTGGGTGCCGCACCTAAAGAAGGTAACCGGGAAAGCAAGAGCCATGGCTCGTCTGCTTTACCCCCTAATGAACGGCAAAAGTAAGCTCTCGCTGAACATCCGAATAACCTTGTATAAAATCATGGTCCGATCCGTCCTCACCTACGGATCTCAGGCCTGGTTCCCGTATCTCCCCCCAACGTCGATTGCAATTCTGCAATCGTTCCAGTCACGTGTTCTTCGCACATTAGTAGGTGCCCCATGGTTTGTAAGGAATGCGCAAATCCATCGGGAAACTGACACACCAGTGATTCAGACATTCCTGTCCAGACTTCTGGACAAATTCCTAGCGACGGCGTCCCTTTCGGACAATCCGCTAATCAGAGCCACGGCAGCTTCATTGCCGGCCGTTGCCCCAGTATGACCATCCTCTTCGGTCATCACCTCCATGCCTAAAGGACGGCAGCTAAAACCCTTCGAACAAGCGACATTGTCGTGACGTTCGAAAAAATCAGCGAATACAAGTCAGGGCCTTCGGGTCAACTTAACCTCCAGGACAAGAAGAAGAACTAAATTTATGGGCTGACTGTTGGAATACTGTTGTTACAATAAAAGGATCTTCGACAATGTAATTTTGGAAAAGTTTAAATGCTAAATTAGGATCAATAAAAGACCTCGTCGATCCAGAATCGATTAGAAATTTTAAGTTATGTTCCGGGAATATCACATAAGATAGTTCACTGGAACTCGTTTCGTTCAAGAGGATAATAGGTGTTAGGTTTCGTTGTTTATTATCGGGGTAGTCTGAAAATTTTCATTTTCTTGGTTTTGAGATTCAATTTCATAGTACTCGGAGCAATTGTTTCCTTGATCTCCCTCGTAAAGATATAGTGGTTCGGAGTAATTTTCGAACTGATAATCCTGATCAGATTCTTCGTGTGTGGAATGTGTATAATCATGATTTGATAAATTTGTAGGGTCAGTCTCCGCGTTATACAATTCTTCGAAGACAAATTTTGGAGGTTCATGTGGCCTATTGAAATTATTTGGCCTCACGTTACTTGCGTGTCTCGAGGATATGCTCATAGGGGTTGGTTTTGGAAGAAATTGTTGTTGCTGAGGATTTGGTTTAAAAACGCTGTTTGGTTTCGCTGTTTGGTTTCCTGAAAACTTGCGAATTGGTTGGAAATCTCTGGGGCGGATTATTAAAGTTAGGTCTAATATTTATTGGTTGTGACTCGAAGTTTGGTTTTGATCTAAATAAATTATTTGGAGTATGGCTGTTAAAATTGGCAAATAACTTTGCAGGTCTATGTTGTGAAATGTTTGAAAAATTATAATTAAACACCTATGGTCTGAATTTTGGTTGAACATTCGTATCGGGTTTCGAAAATGGTTTTGAAAAGTTTTGGAAATATTTGGTGTTATGTTCCTGCATTACATACTGCAATGCGGTGGGTAAATCTTTCGGAGACATACAACGGATTGTATTCCCCAACGGTTCTCTCAGTCCTAATAAATATGTTTTTAGGGCTAAATCATTATATAGTTTGCGTTTGAGATGTTTTGCACCATCATCTATTTCGTGAATGTCTACATAAGAACAGAGTAAATTTAGAAGATGGAGAATTTTATCATAAAATTGGCTTGGGTTTTCGTTAGGCATTTGCCGAAGCATCACTAGATCACGATTTAGGCAGGCTTCATCGCGTTGATCAGCGAAATGTCTATGCAGAGTTTCTTTGAGGTCGTTCCAGGTAAAGACGTTATGAATATTTATTACAATTTTAGCGTTCCCGGTTAGTTTACCAATCCAACAATTTAGGAGATAAACATTACGAAAGTTGTTTGGTTCGTTGATTATATAGAAGTGATCGATTAAACTCTGACAAGTTGCCAGATATCTATTCAAATCATTTGGCGTTCAGTCAAATGTAGGTACGCAATTAAGATATTCAGGTTTAAAATCGTTATTGCGATTAGCATTAGAATTTGTAGGTTGTGAAGTTTGCATTTTATTTCGGATGTTACTTAAATTTTGAGTTTAAATTGGAGTCTCTTAAAGGGTTTACCGTTAAATTTTCAAATATATCTGATAATTCTTCAATCATTTAATTGCACTTACATTAGAGTGAAGATGAACTTCTGCATCCTGTTCTATAAGGTAGATTCTGTCAGATCGGCTATTTTCGTTCTTGCCGACACCAATCTTCCTTGCGAGGTTGAGCTATGCTGTCCCAACGCTCCATTCATTCTGTCCTTAGGGCACGCCACCGGTTCTCAATTAAATGGGCTACTTGATTTTTGAAGGGCCTCTCCAGCGACGGTTGTACCGAAAGTTCGAATCAACTTCGAATTCCCAATAAATCGTTAAACGAACTCGACGATACGATGCGCTCGATTTGGGAATCCTACCGACTGCGCCAGTTAACTTATCGGATACACGAAGTCTCTTTTTAAAAAAATAATTTTATTACATAATAATTTTATTAATTTTATTAAAAATCTTACAATAGACGTTACATTTAAATATCTAACTAACTGAACTAACTAAAATTGTGAAACCGTAAACTGTACTGTCTGTGGAAAAAATGCACTTAGATTTATATTCCTCGTGAATTGTCTATTCAGCGTTCTTGGGAAGTCGGCTGACTTGGTCGTTGACCACTCTATAACTCATGGAATTTTTATTTAAAACTAATCTCATGTAAATGACCGCCTCTGAATATTATTCTGTAATACCAATTTTTGATCACTTTGCCCTATAAATCGGAATTTC
This sequence comes from Cosmopolites sordidus, assembly GCA_031761425.1. Taxonomy (NCBI): domain Eukaryota; kingdom Metazoa; phylum Arthropoda; class Insecta; order Coleoptera; family Curculionidae; genus Cosmopolites; species Cosmopolites sordidus. Next base: position 91,151 of record JARFXV010001080.1, on the reverse strand, counting down.
TTTCACCAGTGACTCGAATGATGTTGGTTTTACGGTCATTGAGTGTTTGTGGTTTATTGGTCCAAGTCAATGATTTTACATAATCCCAAGGAAAAAAGTCCAATGCTGTTATATCGCATGATTTTGGTAGCCAAGTAACATCGACATTTCTTCAAATTACACGATCGTTAAACTTATCTCTCAATAAACGAATTGTGTCGCGAGATGTATTGTATGATACACCATCTTGTTGAAAACACATGTCGCCCATATCAAAATCATTGTATTCTTGCCAGAAAAGAGGAAAGGAAAGGAAAGGATTTACGGTTAGAGGCGCATCAGTATCTAAGACTAATAGCGACTGGATAGGTCCAACAAGAACAGACGAAATTGCAACTGGCCCATATGGAACTGGTGAGCGAGACAATAGAGGTTACAGATTGGTTGATTTTGCTGAAGGACAAGAACTATATATTATGAATTCATTCTATAAGAAAAATATCAGCAGAAAATGGACATGGAAAAGTCCATCTGGGCTCACCAGCTAAATTGACTACATCATGACCAACGATAAAACAATATTTACTAATTGTACTGTCCTTAACAATTTTAATGTTGGAAGTGACCACCGAATGGTACTAGCAAGGGTTCGGATTGACTGTCGAAAAGAGCGCGAAAGAATGGTAAGATCAAAGAAGGGCAAGGCGGATTCTGGAAAACTGCTGGAGAGAGGAAGCGATTTTGAGATTGCTTTGTCAAACCGGTTTGCTGCGTTACAAGATCCAGAGGAGATGGAAATATCAGTTCAATATGAAGAAATCGCCAACAATGTACTTCAAATGGCTGCTTCAAAAGCACCAGAAGAAAAATGTCTCAAACAAACAAAAATCTCCAGTGGGTAAAAAACCCTGGAAGAAAACAAAGGAATTACCGAAGCTAAACAGAAGCTGAGAAACAACAGAACGCAAATATATGCTTTAAAGCGTGAGGATGGCACAGTGTGTAGGGCGCCTACCCAAATGTTAGAAATTGTCAGAAAATGTTATTCCCAGTTATATGAAGATTAGAACCAATCAAAGACAACAATACCCACGGAAGAACAAATGCCAGATATCCTAGTGGAGGAAGTAAAAAATGCTATAGAATCGATGAAAAACGGCACGGCTCCAGGAAAGGACAGTGTAAAAAGCTCGCTCCAGGAAAGTCCTGCGCGTGGATCAGGGAACAAACAAAAGTCTGTGACATCATTGGAAGAGTAAAGCAATTGAAATGGAGATGGGCAGGCCATATAGCGAGGCGATGGGACGACAGATGGACCAAGGCAATCCTGGAGTGGATACCGCGTCTTGGGAGACGCTTGCTGGCGCTCTGAATGGCGGATGAAGGAATGGCAAAGCACGACGTGGAGCACGGATGAACTTTAGCACTAATTTTGCAATACTTATGGGTATGCAATATTTTTTTGTTTTTCCATTATCTGAGTAGATATAAAGACTATCTGGTTTGCCGACACGGGAACACGCAACATACAGTTGTCCATGTGTAATCCAAGTTCCCCTCACTTCCGGTAGATGGCGTTGTTGCTGGTGCACAGCTGACCTTAAAAAAAACTGTTTTCTCGCGGTCGCGGGTATGTTACTGACGCGAAAAATAGATAGAAACAATCCTAGCGGATTGTATATTGTGTCACAATTTGAGCTCAATCGGTGCAGAACTTTTCTGGTTTTTGAAGCGTACACGAATCAACTTAATATATATATATATATATATATATATATATATATATATATATATATATATATATATATATATATATATATATATATATATATATAGCAGGTTGTACAGCAGGTCATAGAAAGGCACAACGAATACACCATGCCACTGTGCTTGGCTTTTATCGACTACGAAAAAGCATTTGATTCCATCTCAAAGCATGCGATAATGGATGCACTGCTTAGCCAAGGTGTAGAGAGAGCCTATGTAAACCTATTAGAATCGATATATGATGGAGCTACAGCCACAATTCACCTTGATGATCTTGAAGTGGGAATTAATATAGAACGAGGTGTACGGCAGGGTGACGCAATATCGCCTATTCTTTTCTCGGCTGGCCTTGAAGAAGTATTCCGTAAACTGGATTGGGAACAGGATGGTGTAAAGATCAATGGTGCAAACTTAAACCATCTTAGATTTGCAGATGATATTATTCTCATTTCACAAGACCCAGAGGAGCTGCAAAGACGCATACAAGAACTGCAAAGGGCTGGCGAACCATTTGGCTTGAAAATAAACCTGAAAAAGAGTCAGGTTATGTTCAATAACTTCGCTCAGGACAGAAGAATTTCAGTTCTAGGAAGGGATTTAGAGATTGTGGACAGCTTTATATATCTTGGGCAGAGGATTTCCATGGAGGGGAATACCGCCCGGGAGGTGGAACGGCGTGTTTAATGTGGCTGGCAAGCATTTGGTAGGCTTAACATAGTGTTTAAGAGCAGACTCCCACTTTGCCTGAAAAGAAAAGTGGCACAGAGGGGAATGGAAAGATGTATGCTTGGCATTACAAGACGAGACAGAAAGTCCTGCGCATGGATCAGGGAACAAACAAAAGTCTGTGACATCATTGGAAGAGTAAAACAGTTGAAATGGAGATGGGCAGGCCATATAGCGAGGCGATGGAACGACTGATGGACCAAGGCAATCCTGGAGTGGATACCGCTTGATCGCAAACGTCCGCGAAGAAGACCGAAAGCACGATGGATTGATGACATCGTTAAGTATATTGGACCCGAGTGGCAGAGGAAAGCCCAGGACCGTGAAGGTTGGAAGCATGCTGAAGAGGCCTTCATCCTGCAGTGGATCGATGCGGGCTGATGATGATAATGATATATATATATATATATATATATATATATATATATATATATATATATATATATATATATATATATATATATATATATATATATATATATATATATATATAATAAATAATATAATAAATATATAATAAAAATATATAATTTCGGACAAGTGTCCACTGCTGCTACTTCTTATAAAGCGCATTATGTCATTCCAATTCCCGATCATTTAGGATCTTATATTCGCAATTTTCCGCTTCGAAGGCGATAGTTGCTGATATATATCGGCAGATTCATTAGTTTTTAACGAAACCGTACATGAGTGGGTCAACGATTTGACTGACAATTTTTTTCTCCAAAAGTAAACCAGCTTGTTTCTAAAAATATGAGCTGAATATGATTAAATTCTGTAGAATTTTTTAAAATTTTAAAAAATTTAATAGTTATTTTCAGAATTTTATATCTTAAACTATATAACTTAGAGACTTGAACTAAACGACATTCTTCTCTACAACTTCCTACCAACGACGACGAATTGATGAATTTGGATCTTCATCAGCACTGCCACCGTTTATAGATCACTTCTGTTTCAAAATTGAAATTTTAAAGTTTGTTTGGGAATTAAATGAAGTGTATTCTCAGAAGATTTCAATTGATTTTCAGTTGATAGAAAAAAGTTATAGCTATGTGTAAACAGCGATTTTCTAAAAATCGATTGGCTTTGTGAAGTTGCATCGTTTCAAATCGCTGACCCGCGCCCGATTTCGATGCCTTTTTTGTAGAGCTTTCTTTTTAGGCCTATAAACAGGTAGTAGTCGCTGGGAGCCAGATCCGGAGAATACGGTGGATAAGGATTCAATTCAAAGTGCAATTCATGCAATTTTACCATTTTTGCTAGCGATTTGTGATACGGTGCATTATCCTGATGAAAGAGATTTTTTCTTCTTCGTTTTAGGTCGTTTTTTTTGCAATTTCTTCCTTAAAACGCACCAATAACGTCATATAATATTCGCTATGATGGTTCTTTCTTTGTCAAGGTAATCAATTAAAACCCAAATCCATTCATTTTTGGTCACTTTGGTCACTTTCACCAGCTGCTGACCACTCAGCTGACCGCCGATTTGACTGTGGTGTGTAGTAATGGATCCATGTTCCAAACAGAGCGTTTAATCATCGACGCGTTGCTGTTTTTGATCGACTGTAAGCAAACGCGGTATCCACTTTGAACAGAGGTTTTTTAATTTAGAAATGTTCATGCAAAATGGTGAATACACTGCCTTCTGCAGTGTATATTTTTTCTCATAGAAAATTAAAAAACTCAGTTATTTCCATTGTTTTTAAAATTGCAAGAGTAGCGTCACTAAACCACTGTAACTTGTGAACTAAACCTCAGATTGTCATGAAATTTGGACACGTGTTGTTTGAAGGTTAGTACTTTCTAAAAATCATATGGATTTGGCAATAGTGGTGCTTATATGTCATTCTACAAACTTATTGAGTGATGTGTTATATTTAAAAAGCAGTGGAATTCGAATAGGAAGAGATTTGTTTTTTTCCTTTATTTGGGTTTTTTCCGCACTATCTTACAGGTACGGACCTGAGATATGTTTTTTTTTAGATATTTAGAAAGTAAATATATTAAACTACAACATTCTCAAAACAGTTTAACATTTCTTCAAAAAGCATCAATCAATCATCAGATCAATCTTAATCATTCCAAAATGGTATTAAAAGAATCGGTAACAAAATACAGAAGATTAAAAGAAACCGCTATAATTAATTTAAATAAAAATAACTGTATTGCTATGCCTCGGTAGATTTAAATTCAATATGGTTCCCGATTCTAAAGAATACAATTAAAAACATTTAAATATTTGAATACACAATCAGTACAATAAACAATCACACAGTAAACATTACCACACTGTCATGAAAATCTATTGTTATCAATGTAAGTATTGTTGACATATACAAAAAAATATATTTACTTTCACTCGTTACTTTATATATTACAAATTAATATAATTTATTTTTTAGTTTAGTTTTGAAAACGGAGGGAGATTACCCTCCGAAACGTTAACGTTAAAAGTTTGTAAATTTTTTTATAACATTTTTATATCTTTAAAATTTTGTTCCTTAGGCAAATTTATTACAAAAAAGATTCACTGAGAAATTTGTCTCCGTTTGGTTTTTTGTTTTTACCCAGTGATTCTTTCTTTAAATAAGAACAGGTATTTTTGATATTTTTTGAGTTTTAGACAGTGGCGAAAAACCCAAATAAAGGAGAAAAAATATATGAACAGGCCACAATCATTCCGACATTACTTAATATCCGATATTTTTAAAACTTTTTGAATTCTATGCGTAAATATAATAAGATTTTGTTTTAAATTACTTGTGCTTCATAATTAGAATCAGTCAAAGAGTGTTACTTCCAAACGTAATTAAAAGTCTGATCATTTTGCCTTGCCAATTTATGTTAATTTAAGACGGCACGTTTGTCTTAAGTGCGGGAACCATTTAGGGATGTGGCTTTTAAATTTATTCATAAGCAGTGTGGGCTGATAAAATTGTCAAATTCTACAGCACAATTTATCTTTAATTAAGAAACAACAGCTAACAACAAACGATCTAAAACGAAAAACAACCTTGATGTATGATGGTAAATAAATAGTAAAAAAAATGTTATTACTTAATTTTTTAAATTTTTTTTTACAAATCTCTTCCTAAATAATATCTGAATGATTGTGGCGTGTTCATATATTTTTTTCCATTATTTGGATTTTTTCGCCACTATCTAAAACTCAAAAAATATCAAAAATACCTGTTCTTATGTAAAGAATTACTGGGTAAAAACAAAAAACCAAACGGAGACAAATTTCTCAGTGATTCTTTTTTGTAATAAATTTGCCTAACGAACACAATTTTAAAGATATAAAAATGTTATAAAAAATTTTTACTTATAAAAACTTGTTATAAAAACTGTTATAAAAACTTTTAACGTTAACGTTTCGGGGGGTACTCTCCCCCCGTTTTCAAAACAAAACTAAAAAATTAATTTTATTAATTTGTAATATATAAAGTAACGAATGAAAGTAAATATATTTTTTTGTATATGTCAACGATACTTACATTGACAACAATAGATTTTCATGACACTGACATACTACCAAAAAATATATATATAGGTAATGTTTACTGTGTGATTGTTTTTTGTAGTGATTGTGTATTCAAATATTTAAATGTGTTTAATTGTATTCTTTAGAATCGGGAACAATATTGAATTTAAATCTACCGAAGACATAGCAATACAGTTATTTTTATTTAAATTAATTATAGGGGTTTCTTTTAATCTTCTATATTTTGTTACCGATTCTTTTAATACCATTTTGGAATTATTCCAATTGATTTTATGACCCGATTTCCATGCGTGTTGACAAATTCTAGATTTATTAAAATCGCCTTTTCTAAGAAAGTTTTTATGCTCTTTTACTCTAACATCTAATGGTCTAGATGTCTCACCTATATAGAATTTGCCACATTCGCAGGGAATTTTATAAACCACATTTTTGGTATTTTGTTGTATATTGTTTGGTTTAGTCTTTGTTAATAGAGATCTAAGAGTATTTTTTCTTTTAAATGTCGTTCTTATGTTGTATTTATTTCCTACTCTTTTAATTGTGTCAAAAATACCGCGGATATAAGGAATTGTGAGGTTAATTGTTTGAGAGTTATTATTATTGTTATTAATAACTTGTCTAGTATCAAAATTTTTAAGCGATTTATTTTATTTTATAGATATTTTATAGATTACCCTCCGAAACGTTAACGTTAAAAGTTTTTAAACATTTTTATATCTTTAAAATTTTGTTCGTTAGGCAAATTTATTACAAAAAAAAATCACTGAGAAATTTGTCTCCGTTTGGTTTTTTGTTTTTACCAAGTGATCCTTTCTTTAAATAAGAACAGGTATTTTTGATATTTTTTGAGTTTTAGACAGTGGCGAAAAACCCAAATAAAGGAGAAAAAATATCGGATATTAATTTTTAAAGTTATTTTATTGTTTTAGACCCTCGATTTAATTATCAGTTTTTGTCTGGTGGTTGTGTATGGTTGGTCTGGTATGATTATTTTAAAGCGCCATCTTTCAATTTCAGTAGGAAATATAATATATAAGCCTACTGCAAATAAAGTCTGAAAAATCATTCGAATTCCTTCCAACTGAAACAAAATTCTGTGGAAGCACTATACATACTATTCTATTGAAAAGCGGAGTGGAAATGATAAAACAAATTACTTTATTCTTTCGTATATTCCTCTTAAGCTCAATACATGTTTCCAGCGGTTCTCCAATTTATTTATTCCATCTCTAAAGTGATTTTCTGGAAGTCCTTCAAAATACTTATTTTCTGCTGCTATAACTTCTTCATTTGAAGAAAAACGCTAACCACGTAGAACTGCTTTTTGGTTTGGGAACAGATGACAGTCAGATGGGTCCAGATCTGGTGAATATGGTGGAGGCACCAACAATTCGTAGTGTAACTCCTTCGATTTGACCATTACAAGAACACCTCTGTGAGCCAGTGCATTGTCTTGATAAAAAATATTTTTTTCATTGCTTTTTGGTCGATTTTGTTCACTTTGGCCGCTTCGGAGCTGAACAACTGGGGTTAGTCCACTCTGCGGTTTATTGTCACAGTTCAGGATCATAATGGTAAACCCCACTCTCGTCAATAGTTACAAAACGACGTTTAAAATCTATTTTATTCTTTCGAAACTGGTCCAGATGTCGGTTAGAAAGTTTTACTCGAAGTCGTTTTTGATCAGAATTTAACAAATGTGGCACCCATCTTGCACATATCTTTCTCAAGCCTAATTCATTTTTCAGAATGTGAAACACCCGTTCAATTGAGATGTCTACAGCCTCAGCAATTTCACTCAAAGTCAATTGTCTTTCATCCATAACCATATGAAAAGAATTAAGTATTTGTTCAGTACTGGCACTGATTGGACTTCCAGAACGAGGATTATCATCCAGGCTTGTACGACCACGTTAAAACTTATCTGCCCACTTACAAATCATTGTTTTTGAAGAAACTCCCCTAGCATATTTACCATTTCAATAAAAAGTTCCATTGCTTTTAAACTTTGTTTTACAAAGAATTTAATTACTACACGATTTTCAATATTTTCCACTTTAAAAAATAACACTGAAACGTAAGCTGTTTTTTTTATACGAATCAATTGACAGATTGACTTGAAACTTCACGTATCTTCATGTGAAGGATGAAACTTTAAAATTTAGTAGATTATATGGTTCTTTTACTACTCTGTACGTGTCGCTCCACGAACTTTCCAATTAGCCTAGTAATTTGGGCGGCTTTGGGAGATAATACGGTGTCATATAGTACTTGTACGAAATGGTACCATCTTTTTGTGACAAAACAGCTAAAAAAGCAGAGGATGAAGTATTGGAAAAACGGTGGAAGAAAATTCTTGTCGTATTAACACCCCAAGTCATTTCTAAACTAACTAGGGGAAATTCAAAAGGATAATCGTTGCGTCGCATATAAACTCACGTATAAAAATAAGATTCATCAATCAGCCCTCTGCATCCACTGCTCCCCCATTTCTTCCTAGGCCTCCCCCATTTCTGCCCACCGTCCTCTATCATGAGCCCTTTGCATCCAGTTTGTGGTTATTCTTTTGATATCGTCCATCCACCGCGTGGGAGGTCTTCCCCTGCTTCTATTGTCAGTTCTTGGTCTCCACTCGAGCAGCCCCCTTGTCCATCGTCCATCTGTCATGCGGGCCACATGTCCAGCCCAATTCCATTTGAGCTTAGCCACCTGATAGATAACATCCGTGACTCCCGTCGTCTCTCGTAAGTCCTCATTTCTAACGTGGTCACGTAGTGACACACCGAGCATCGATCTTTCCATCTTACGTTGTGTTATTCTAAGCTTCTTAGCAGATGTGACTGTCAGAGTTAAAGTTTCGGCGCCGTAGGTCATAACCAGCAAAATGCACTGATTAAAAACCTTTCGTTTTAGACAAATTGGGAGATTACTCTTAAATACCTCCCCAAGTCTGCCATATGCAGCTCAAGAGAGCGTGATTCTTCTTTTTAATTCGCATGTTTGGTTGTCTCTCGAGATCTGTATTTCATGACTAAGATATGTGTACCTATCCATCAACTCCACCTCGCAATCACCAATATTAATATTTCCACTAGGGACCAGATTCGTCATAAACTTCGTTTTTGATATATTAATCTTTAGCCCAACCTGAGCTCATACTTCCTTGAGATCTTCCAGCATTTTCCTGATATCTTGTAGGTTGTCAGACAACAAAGCTATATCATCCGCGAAGCGTAGATTTGTTAGGTTTAAGCCAACTATATTTAAACCCTTTCCGCTCCATTCAAGCATCCCGAAGGCGTATTCCAGAACGGTGATAAATAGTTTGGTTGACATAGTGTCACCCTGTCGTACTCCTCTACCGATTCTTATGGGGTTGGTGTTTTTGTGCAGTTTTACCATCATGGTAGCATTTTTATATATGTTATATATTAGTTTAGTGTAACGATAGTCGACACGACATTTTTGTAAGGAGTCTAAAACTGCAATTATCTCAACGGTGTCAAAGGCCTTGTGGAAGTCCACAAAGGCAATGACAAGCGGTCTATTGTATTCCATTCATTTTTCGATCACAGTTTTGATGCTTTGAAGATGGTCATTGGTTCCAAATCCTCTGCGGAACCCGGCCTGTTCTATTGATTGGTAAAAATCTAATTTGTTTTTCAGTCGTGTAGTAATAATTCTCGTGAAGAGTTTATAAAGCTGACTAACTAAGCTTATTGGCCGATAGTTTTCCAGTTCGGCTGTATCTCCTTTCTTGAAAAATAAGATTAGATCATTTGATATTGTGTCGTTACTCTCCAAATCCAAAAATAAAGAACTTTATGCAATAGATTGTGGCCTATAATGAAAAGTGGACCATCTACAATAATACAAAGAAGCGAAAGTCGTGGGTTAATCTTGGTGAAGCATCAACCAGTTCTGCAAAAGTAAAGATCGATATGCAGAGTGCGTCCATTAAGTATCAGTACTTAATACTCATATATCTCAGCAATCAGTCATCTATTGACGAGCAGCGTCGTTTTACAGCTTGAACATTTCTGGGCCTAACAAAACTTTACCACTTTACCACAATCGTTTGATGTTTGTTGATTTTATGATGTATTATTTACAAGCCAAAAAGTTTGATGTATAAATAAAATCATGGAACAAAAAGCTGTTATTAAATTTATCGCAAAACTCGGTCAACCGCATCGGAAACATTCCGGTTGATGCAACAAGTGTACGGCGATGATTGTTTAAGCAAATGCCACAAAATGTGTTTTGTGGCATTTGCCACACATTTGCCAAAGTGTGTTTTTTGGATGGCGGAGTATCGCTAGAGGATTACGAACGTGATAAAAGACCAATTTCAACTCGCACTCATCGAAAAAGTTCGCGATTTTGTAGCAAATGACTACAATGCTTCACTAGAAATGATGAAAGAGGTTTTGAATATCGACAAAAAAACGATTCGACTCATTTTTTACAAGGATTTGGGTAAAACAAGGCGCTGCAAAATGTGTTGCACACACATTGACGGAGGAGCAGAAATCACTTCGTATTAATCATTCCAGAGAGGTCATTGCAGCCGCCAGAAATGATCAAAACTTCCTGCAACCTATTGTTACGTGGAATGAACATGGTGCTTTCAATACTATTTAGAAACTAACCAAAGCACGGAATGCAAGTCGAAAAATTTACCACAAAAGGATCATCCACAAAGAGTTTGTTCAAACTGGTCAAACTGTCACTGGGCAGTACTACTTAGAAGTCCTGAAACGATTGATGCACAAAATTCGTCGCATTTGACAGCTGAAGTTTATTGCACGATATTTTATGCGCCAAAATGCACATCGTTAATTGTGCAACTCGAAACCCAGTCTGTGTTCCAACAACCGTATTCACCAGATTTAGCCCCTTGTGAGTTCTTCTTGTTCACAAAGTTGAAAGGGTGAAATCAGTAATGACACTTATTGGACACACTATATATATATATATATATATATATATATATATATATATATATATATATATATATATATATATATATATATATATATATATATATATATATATATATATATATATATATATATATATATATATATATATATATATATATATATATATATATATATATACATATATATATATATATATATATATATATATATATATATATATATATATATATATATATATATATATATATATATATATATATACATATACCAGGTGTCCCATTAACGATGGATCGCGGCCGTATCTTGAAAACTATTTATCCCACAGCTTTGGGGAAAAAAAATTGTACTAAAAATGATCATGAGAAATTCACCAAAAATATTTTTAAACTTCTAAAACGACCGCAAGGGGGCGTGACGAGCTAAACATTTTTAAAAATTTTTTTTTTGTGTATTTTGAAGTGTTAACCGAATAAGAAAAATTCTCAGTTATAATTAGCAAACTGTCTCCTACAACTTTGTTTTATGACATTTTGTCGTAACTTCGCGAATAAAGAACCTTTACCTATTTAGATAAAAAGTCGTCTAATGTCCGTTTGCCTAAACCGATTTTCCTCAATTTGGATTCATTTAAAAGCCAATTGCTGGGACAATCAGATAATCTGGGAGATAAACTATTTAGTTTATAAATGAAACCGCGAGGTGGCGTTACAGTTAACAATAGTTTTTTTGAAGTTTTGTTCAGTTTTTTCAAATAGAATGGTACAGCTTTTATTGCATGGCTAGAAAGGTAATTTAAAGAGGAATCATCCAGTGAAAACCCGAAATCGATATCTCTGACATGTCAAGAGATATTTCGATTTTTCTGAAAAAATCAGTTATTATTTCACTACTACCTGCATTAAGTTAAAAAAATATTAACCTAATGTTTACCTTCCTTCACACTTTACCCAGGCTTAGGACTGGTCCAAATTCGTGCCATATTAATTTGGAGCGTGTTTAAAAGCCAACGGGCCAACAACGAAGATAATAATAATAACAACAGTCAAATAAATTTAACCGCACAACAGTCTAATAATTAACAGAATCTGAACTTTAACGCCTTTCTAAATGTTCAAAATGCCTTCCATCCTTAGAAATGCAAAGATTTATTTTTCGACGATTACTAAAAAGGGCAGCTTCAATTTCCGCTCTTGAAATGCTGGTTATTGAATTTTGAATTCTTTCAATCATGTTTTCTCGTGTGGTAGGACGAGTTTGAAAAACAAGGTCTTTTAGTCTTCCCCACAAGTAAAAATCGAGGACCGTCAAATCCGGTGAGCGCGCCGGCCACGAAAATAAACTACTCCGTCCTATCCAACGATTTGGAAACAAAGCATCCAAGAAGTTTCGAACCGCCCGCGAGAAGAGGGTAGGGCATCCATCATGCTGGGTACCACATTTGTCTTCTTGTTTCCAACGAAACATCTTCCATTAGTTCTGGCAGCCCATTTTTTAAAAAAATTTAATATGTTTCACTATTCAAATGTCCATTAAAAATAAAGGGACCAATAATTTTGTTTCCCAAAACACCACACCATACGTTCACACTCCATCTATTTTGGTGCTTGATTTCTAACATCCAGTGTGGATTAGCAACTGCCCAGTAGTGCATATTATGTAAGTTAACGCCTCCATCACTGCTAAAAGTAGCTTCATCAGTCCATAGTATGCCTTTTAAGAATTGTTTATTTCCACTACACATATTTTTTAACAAGTGATAATGGTCTAACCGTCTGTCGAAATCGTTATCCAAAAGGGCTTCATGTAAGACAACATGATATGGGTGCAGCTTGTTATCTCTTAAGATTCGATGAACTTGCTAACACCTAATGTCTTGCTAACACCTAATTCTTCAGATATTTGTCTGATACTTAATTGGGGGTTGGTTTCAACATAAGCTCGACGACATTATCTCCATTGCGAATCGAACGTAACCTGGTGCGGACTGGATCCGGATGCACAATTCCTGTTTCTCGTAAGCGTCTTGCTAGACGTGTAAACACCTTCTTCGAATAATGCCTTCTTTCGGGATATTGATTGCATTTTTGCATTTTCAAAACATTGGAAATACACCACCAACATGTCATAGGTCTCGTTATTCGTAAAAGGCATTGTTAGATATTATTATAATAATTATTAATAATCAATAAATGCAATGTTGAAAATGTAATGAATTTCAAAACTGACAAGTTAATTTGACTGTTTTTGTTTGTTTCCATGGTTCCCTTCTTACACTCTTTGTGTAATGTACCTAAGGATTGCATGCGTTTATTTGGAAACCCGAAAACGCATAATTTCATTCATCCATTCATTTAGTTTAAAAGAAAGAGTAGGTATATTTATTAATGATTGATTTCAATATTCTGTCAAATAGTATTATAATAGTATTTAAGCATCACAAAAGAGAAAATGCAACAATTGGGGAAAGGCATTTTTTCCACTTATGTAATTAAATTAGAAAATATTACCAAGGTCAGGATTAGAACATTTATGATGATTGATACTGAATAGAGAATTTTATTTTTTAAATAAAATTGTTGCGGTTGCGATTGCGACCTAAATATTAAGACCAATGTTTAACTTAATATTACGGTAAATATTAAAACTAACTCATTTTTTCCAGAAAAATCGAAATATCTCTTAACATGTCGGAGATATTGATTTCGGGTTTTCACTGGACGATTCCTCTTTAAATTACCTTTCTTGCCATGTAGTAGAAGCTGTACCATTCCATTTGGAAAAACTGAACAAAACTTCAAAAAGCTATTGTTGAATGTAACGCCACCTCGCGGTTTCATTTATAAACTAAATAATTTATCTCCCAGATTATCTGATTGTCCCAGCAATTGCCTTTTAAATGAATCCAAATTGAGGAAAATCGGTTTAGGCAAACGGACATTAGAGGACTTTTTATCTAAATAGGTAAAACTCCCCCCCACTTCTTTATTCGCGAAGTTACGACAAAATGTCATAACACAAGGTTGTAGGAGACACTTTGCTAATTATAACCGAGAATTTTTCTTACTCGGTTAACACTTGAAAATACACAAAAAAAATTATTTTTAAAAATGTTTAGCTCGTCACACCCTCTTGCGGTCGTTTTACAAGCTTAAAGATATTTTTGGTGAATTTCTCATGATCATTTTTAGCACAATTTTTTTCCCTCAAAGCTGTGGGATAAATAGTTTTCAAGATACGGCCGCGATCCATCCTTAATGGGACAGCTATATATATATATATATGGGGGGAAACTCCCCCCCAACAAGGAACAAGAAATAAACATCCAACCAACCTCTCCAAAGGAAATAGCATATGGAATAAAAACAAAGATTGGCGCAAAGAAAACTCCTGGCTTTGATTCAATCACTGGATACATATTAAAACAACTTCCAAAGAAAGCTATAATATAACTTGCACACCTCTTTAATGCCTCATTCAAATTAAGGTATGTTCCTGGGATATGGAAAGTAGCAGAAGTCATTATGATCTCTAAGCCAAGAAAATTCCTCACAAAGTGTAATCATATAGGCCAAACTTTCTACTCCTATGATCTCAAAATTATTTGAAAAAATATTCTTGAAAAGGCTGAAACTCTTTATTGAAGAAAGGCACCTAATACTAAATCATCAGTTTGGTTTTAGAGAGCACCATTCAACTATAGATCAGGTACACAGAATAACCAATGTAATCGAAAAAGCGCTAGAAAACAAAGAAGTCTGCTAAGTTATTTTCCTTGTTGTTGCGCATACTTTTGAAAAAGAATGGCACAATGGAGTATGCTTCTTCCAAATATTCTAAAATAAACTACTAGAGTCTTACATATCAAATCGATTCTTCAGAGTAAAGCAAGAACAAGCATAGACACAGTTGAAAGGAATTGGAGCAGGAGTGCCGCAAGGAAGCGTCCTAGGGCCTATAGTGTACCTGATGTAGATAAATGACATTCCACAACTAGAACAAGATGCAATAGCCCCCTTTACAGACGATACTGCTGGACCAAAATATAGGATATCAAACTGAACAAGACCAAGTCTATACTTGGTAGCTACTACTACTTGTTAGACACTCCAGTCTATCTACCTTTAACAAAATACTATTGTATAAACAAATCCTCAAATCGGTGTGGACCCATGACATACAGCTCTGGAGTGTGCCACCAAGAATGATATTCTAATCATTCAGATATTCCAGAACAAGGTACTGAAGAACATCGTCAATGCATCATGGTACATCGGAAATAGTGATCTCCATCGAGACCTTTAGATGGATACTATTGACCAGACTGTTACCAAATTCACACAGAGTCACGAACAACGGTTTTATCAATACATGAACGTTGAGGCAATCTAGCTCTTCCACAACACCAATTTAACAAGAAGACTCAAGAAAGTGAAGTCTTTCGAGTTAGTTAAGTGATTGTGCCAGTGCCAAGCAGAGAATAGTGCGGTGGTGCGTGGGGTATTAGTTTAGTGTAAATAAGTTATTAGGCCCTTTTACACTATCCACTCCACACCACATGTCGTCAAAATATTGGTCCCTTTCGCACTTGTCCACGCCACGCCACGCCACACAACATCACTCGTCATTTCACACTTATCAACGTTCCATCAACACCTTATCCACTTGAAAAATGAGACTTTTCTGTTCAGTCTGTTTTTGCCATCGTCATGGACTATTCGACTGAAGAGTTGACTGGCATGAGTTTAATTGTCCTTCGAAGGTTAAGAAGGCGCAGGAAAAAAAAAGAGAATTTTGGTGGTGTGGCCAGGATGGGAGTTGCGTGCATGTAGCGCCCGCCTGCTGTTGATCTCGAGTGGAACCCTTGTGACTGAGTATAATTATGTAGCGTGGCGTGGATATGTGTGTAAACTCCTCCTTGGTGTGGCGTGGCATGGCGTGGAGTGGATAGTGTGAAAGGGGCCTTAGACTCTAAGGTATTCTGGTGAGTAAGAACTTAGATTTAAGTTTTTGAAGTAGCAATTTAAGTAGTAGAACTGAATTACTTATTGATCTACATTAGATCAGATTGTATATATATATATATATATATATATATATATATATATATATATATATATATATATATATATATATATATATATATATATATATATATACATACATACATCTAGGAATAGACCGATTTTAATGACAAAATTTTTATTTTTATGCCGACAAAACTACCAGGTTATATTGCAGAGATCGGAAAAGGTGAAAATCTCAACGGACAAAGTTTCGAGAATGTGCAGGATCAGATAAAATCCCATATATATAGTTTTCAAAGTCATAAGTAAAATCATAAATTCATTTATATATTTGCTTTATAGGACATAGAAAAGGAAAAGTAACAAAGATAATGATAGAAAATAATGTATAATTAAAAAACAAAAAGCAAATATCACCTATAATATAGAATTAAAATAATAATAACAAATAATATAAAATAATTAACTAACTTTTGGTTTGGTGATGAATATGTCTTGATTTTAATTTTTCTGCAAAAATATTTTTGGTTTAAATCTTTAAAACTATTTTTTCTTCCTTAAATAAACACCCTGAAGGACAATTGCTGATATTACAATCTGATCTAATGTAGATCAATAAGTAATTCTGTTCTACTTAAATTGCTACTTCAAAAACTTAAATCTAAGGTCTTACTCACCAGAATACCTTAGAGTCTAAGGCCCCTTTCACACTATCCACTCCACGCCATGCCACGCCACACCAAGGAGGAGTTTACACACCTATCTACGCCACGCTACATAATTATACTCAGTCACAAGGATTCCACTCGAGATCAACAGCAGGCGGGCGCTACATGCACGCAACTCCCATCCAGGCCACACCACCAAAATTCTCTTTTTTTTTTCCTGCGCCTTCTTAACCTTCGAAGGACAATTAAACTCATGCCAGTCAACTCTTCAGTGGAATAGTCCATGACGATGGCAAAAACAGACTGAACAGAAAAGTCTCATTTTTCAAGTGGATAAGGTGTCGATGGAACATTGATAAGTGTGAAATGACGAGTGATGTTGTGTGGCGTGGCGTGGCGTGGACAAGTGCGAAAGGGACCAATATTTTGACGACATGTGGTGTGGAGTGGCGTGGCGTGGAGTGGATAGTGTGAAAGGGCCTAATAACTTATTTACACTAAACTAATGCCCCACGCACCACCGCACTATTCTCTGCTTGGCACTAGCACACTCACTTAACTAACTCGAAAGACTTCACTTTCTTGAGTCTTCTTGTTAAATTGGTGTTGTGGAAGAGCTAGATTGCCTCAACGTTCATGTATTGATAAAACCGTTGTTCGTGACTCTGTGTGAATTTGGTAACAGTCTGGTCAACAGTATCCATCTAAAGGTCTCGATGGAGATCACTATTTCCGATGTACCATGATGCATTGACGATGTTCTTCAGTACTTTGTTCTGGAATATCTGAATGATTAGAATATCATTCTTGGTGGCATACTCCAGAGCTGTATGTCATGGGTCCACACCGGTTTAAGGATTTGTTTATACAATAGTATTTTGTTAAAGGTAGATAGACTGGAGTGTCTAACAAGTAGTAGTAGCTACCAGGTATAGACTTGGTCTTGTTCAGTTTGATATCCTATATTTTGGTCCAGCAGTATCGTCTGTAAAGGTGGCTATTGCATCTTGTTCTAGTTGTGGAATGTCATTTATCTACATCAGGTACACTATAGGCCCTAGGACGCTTCTTTGCGGCACTCCTGCTCCAATTCCTTTCAACTCTGTCTATGCTTGCTTTACTCTGAAGAATCGATCTGATATGTAAGACTCTAGTAGTTTATTTTAGGATATTTGGAAGAAGCATACTCCATTGTGCCATTCTTTTTCAAAAGTATGCGCAACAACAAGGAAAATAACTTAGCAGATTTCTTTGCTTTCTAGCGCTTTTTCGATTACATTGGTTATTCTGTGTACCTGATCTATGGTTGAATGGTGCTCTCTAAAACCAAACTGATGATTTAGTATTAGGTGCCTTTCTTCAATAAAGAGTTTCAGCCTTTTCAAGAATATTTTTTCAAAAAATTTTGAGATCATAGGAGTAGAAAGTTTGGCCTATATGATTACACTTTGTGAGGAAGTTTTCTTGGCTTAAAGATCATATTGACTTCTGCTACTTTCCATATCCCAGGAACATACCTTAATTTGAATGAGGCATTAAAGAGGTGTGCAAGTTATATTATGGCTTTCTTTGGAAGTTGTTTTAATATGTATCCAGTGATTGAATCAAAGCCAGGAGTTTTCTTTGCGCCAATCTTTGTTTTTATTCCATGTGCTATTTCCTTTGGAGAGGTTGGTTGGATGTTTATTTCTTGTTCCTTGTTGGGGGGGAGTTTCCTAGTTTGGTAGGTCCACTCCTGGGTTTGGATGGAAGGTACTTTTAAAATGTTCTGTAAACCTGTTCGCCTTTTGCATATTGTTTCCAGTCCAACCACCGGCTGCATTCCTCATTGGAGCGTTTTGCAATATCGGCCTTCTTATTCTTTTAGTGGCTTTTCAGGGAGAGAGTAGTCAGTGTTTTTATCATTTGTCAGTTTGCTCAAATACACACTAAATGATTAATTTTATATTATTTTTATTTCTTTTTTTAGTTGCAGAGTGGCATTATTGAGTTTGGTTTTATTTGCTGGAGCTCTGGGCTGATGCCATTTTCTCCTAATTTTTTTTCTTTTTTCGGAGATCAGATCCCTTATTTATTTGGGGTAGTTATTTTTCTTTGTTCGCTGGATAATAAAAGGGGTATTTTTCCAAGCTGCCTGTTGTATGTTGGTTACTAATAATTCTACTTTCATATCCTCTCGTTCTACTGTTCTTAGTGGAACTGATAGATAAATAGCATTTTCAAAGTCCAGTCTAGGCTGGACTTCCAATCTGTTTTCCTACTTGTTAATCTAGGAGTATTTTCTTTTTGGATTATGATATCGCTAAAGGTGAGGAGAATGGGAGAGTGATCTGAGTTCAAGTCTCATGCTTCATCAACTTCGATATAATTTGTCAAAATATTCCTTACAACAAGGAAGTCTATCGAGCCTGGTATTTTATTTTTATCTGCAGGCCAATATGTTGGTTTGCCATTTGAATACGAGTCGCACTTCAGTTCATTGATTCCTTCAATATTTTGCATTTTGTTGTTTTAAATGTAGATTCCCAATGAGTGTGCTTTCCATTGCAGCCATCTCCAGTGATGAATCTGTGTCCTCATTGCGAAAGTTCTTTATTAATGGCATACCCTGGAGGACAATATATAAAAGTGACCCTAACATTATAAGTTTTGGTTTTGAGCCTTACTAGGGTAGCCCGAAATTCCTCAGTTTGACATCCCATCTCTTGATGATGCATGATCGTTTCTATGAATATTAATGCACTGCTTCCTCTAGCTTGATTTTGAGGATGAATAATACGGTATATCCTTTGAACCCAATACGGACTCATATGTGAGGTGAGTCTCTGAGATGAGGCATATGTCTATTTCTTCTATGTCTAGGACTGCTTTCAATTTTTCTTAGTGCTACAGCGGTCATTGGATTTCACTCCATTATTCTTAGACTATTATACATTATTGTTTCTCTTAGGTATAGCTTTTTTGGCACTATATTACAGTGTGGTGATACGTTCATCCATTTTATTAAGCTTTCTCAATAGTTGCAGGAGAGTATTGTTGATGAACGAATTTTGATTATTGTCTATTATCTCTTCCTTTTTACCAGACAGCACTTGGCTGAAAGGTCTGGATGTATTAACTATATTATTTCTGGATTCAGGCTTACTTTGTTTTCCTCATCGAGGCTGTCGCAGTGTGTCCATATGATTCGCACCGTTTGCATTGAGGTACTAGTTTAGTGCCTATAAACATGGGATTAACTAATTTAGAACTATGAACATGATTTTTTTAAATAATACTCAAATATTAACTTAAACCTTTAAATATGATATATTTTTGATAATTATTAATAATAAATATTTTAAACTTTAAGGAGGTAAAATTTCAGATTGATTGACCATATTGATTAGTTACTAAACTTGAAGATATTTACCACTAAACACCAAATCACTTTTTTTTTAACTGCTCGACGCACATTTCGCTAACCATGTTAGCATCATCAGGAGATGATTTAAACTCAGATTATATCTCCTGATGATGCTAACATGGTTAGCGAAACGTGCGCCGAGCAGTTAAAAAAAAGTGATTTGGTGTTTAGTGGTAAATCTCTTCAAGTTTAGTATTTCACACCAGAGGTTTCAATAGAAGAATTGATATACCATAGTTGTTCAAAAGTTATTGCAATTTATATTTATCGTAAATTTATACGTGATCTTATAGAGATTCACTAACCTAATAAGTTAAACACGTTACAAATATACGAAGAAAAGCTCTCAAGCGTTCCAAACTTACAGATTTTGTAACTTAAACTGTTTGGAATCAATTTTGCATAGTTTTATTAATATTTTCTGTAGTTTTGCCCCCGATTGTACCCCCGATACATCTTTAAGAGTATTTATTTATTTATATATTTATTTATTTATTTATTTAAATAATAGGGTTATCCAAGAGAGAGGTGATAGGTGATTACAGGATAACACAATTTAACAAAGCTTAACTTAACCTACTGAACATAGGAAGTACTTATCACTTAAATCTTAAAACTAAACCATTTAATTCCTAAATAATTGTAAGACACAGTATGCAGGTCATAATACAAATAGTGAAGTGAACATACTTTGAGAGCACAGAAAAAAAAAGAAGAAGAACACAATCATCAATCGCTAACTATCGCGCAATATCGCCTTAACCTTCCTCTCAAATTGTTATAAGTTCGGATACATCTAATTAAAGGAGAGTTACTATGATAATTTGACATATAATGAGGAACTCTAAACATTAACATATTGCGCATTGAATAAGGGAAAAAATTGAGAAATTCTGAATCATACTGTTACAAAAGGAGAGTGAATTAGATTGCCCATTATTTTGTAAGTAAAAACAACATCGTACAACCATCTTCGATCTTCCAACGACTCCATGCTATAAAATTTTAAGTTTTGGTTATACCTGAAATAATGTCTATTTTTATTTAATCTATAGTTAATGCAATTCAGGAACTTCCTTTGAATGCCCTCTATCTCCATGGAATATTTATCATACAAGGGATTCCAAACAGTACATGAATATTCGAGAATCGGTCTGACCAAACTATTGTATAGGAGGATCAGAGAAGACATATTTGAGAAGTCCCTGTTAGTGCCCGTTAGGAAACCCAAAGACCTTTTGGCACGATTGGTTATCGAAGCTATATGGGGTTCAAAAGACAGCTTGGAGTCGAGGATCACACCCAGATCCTTGATCGTATACACCCTTCCCAACACCGCCCTATCCACTTGCAATATTACATTGAAATTGAAAGGAGATGTACTCCTTGAAAAAATAATAAATTGACATTTGCTGGTATTCAATGTCAGATTATGGTGGCGGCAGTAATTGGCCAGTCTAGAAAGGTCATTCTGAATTGAATCAGCGTCGGAAGGCCGCATGTCAGTACCAAATATTTTAAGATCATCGGCGTATAAAGAGTAATCGCAGCTACCGACATCATTCAAGAATATATTAAAAAGAAGCGGTCACAAGTGAGACCCCTGAGGTACCCCTGAAGATACAGACCGAAGCCAGACTTCGATCCATTGACGGCCACATACTCCTTTCTATCAGTTACATAACTTTCAATCAATTTTAGGAGATTGCCATGTATTCCAAAATTCATCAATTTCGTGATAAGCGTTGGATAGTGGACCCTATCAAAAGCCTTTGAGAAATCGGTATAGACTGCACAAGTACTTAGACCATTTTCCATATTATCCAATGCCTTTTGTATGAAAGGCACCAAGCTAGTCAATACGGACCTACCCCTGCAGAAATCATTCTGAGCAGGATCAATTGATGGATTAACTTTAAACAGTAATTCTTGCAAAATGACGTAGTCAAATATTTTATCGAAATGATTTAGCAGGGAGATAGGACGGTAGTTTTGAATGTTGGCTCTATCACCAGATTTATATATTGAGATAGACTGATTATATATTATATGTAGCGGTGTAGACAAAGCCGGACAAGACTTAAGAAACATAGAAGGGAGCCTAGCAGAACCTGGTCCTTTTCTTTCATCGAGTTGGTTATCGCGTTTAAAATACTGGACTCAGTAACTAAAAGGATATTAAATGCATTATTAGAGACAGTCTTCTCTACTCTTACAGGCGAATTAGAAGATACAAATACACTACTAAAATAGTCAGAAAACATTTCACAAATGTCATCACGATCAGTGGAGATGTCGTTGTTTAAGAACATAGTTTTCGGGAAAGAATTTTTGTATTTTTTTATTATTTACAAACGACCAGAATTTTTTTACGTCTTTTGAAATGTTATTCTCAGTAACCTCAATATATTTTTGGTAATCGCTTTTAATGAGTGTTTTAGATCTACGTCTCAAATCGCTAAATAATTGATAATCGGAGTCATTGCGAAATTTCTTCCATTTATTGTGCATTTTACCCTTGCCTTGCAAACAGTTAATTGTTTCTTTAGAAAACCAAACCGGATATTGAGATTTTTTTATTGTTCCTTCAAAACGTCACTAACACGAATCATTTGCTGCTGATAACGGCCAGTAATGACTGTTTGACCATATAGTCAAGCTGCATTTGCAGCAATGCAACTTTCTGCCCTTTTTGGTACATTTTCCATAACTTTTGCCAACATATTTGTTGTTAATGCAGCGTTCTATGTTCTTTTAGCGTGTATTTATGGCACAAAACTAGTTCATTTTATAAGCTTTTGGCCGATATATGGTTACATCTACTAAAATAATACTTTTTTATGTTATATAGGCGACCTAATTTGTGGTAATTTAAAAATTAACGAGACGATAACATTTAAAAGCAAAATGTTAAGTTTTCTCTTCTGCAAAATTTTAATTTATTTCCTTTATGCTCTTCATTGAAATATAATAATAATAATAATAATAATAATAAGTTTATTTGCTGTATCAATGTTTGAATACAATAACTAAATTATACAATAATACAATTATAATTATAACAAAATACAAATCCGTCTTTATTATGCACTAACACCTACTAATGATACGCAAAATGGAACTGGAAGCAATTAAAAAAGATCTAGTCCAGTTCCAGATTTCTTTTTTAATTCGACATATTAGAAATAACCGAGTATACACAATTTGCCTATAATTTTTACAATATATTGATCAATGTAGTACCAATAAATGAGTAAACAATAACAGTAACAGAGATAAAAGAAAAAAAAAAACACTATCTGCTCACAATCAATAAAAAAAAAAAGAAGCCAAACAATCAATTTCTCCATTTCTAGCCCTTTATACTCTTTAATTTTTGATGCTGGAGGATACATTATCCGATGTTCATTTTATAGTGATATTTAAACGAATCTGGCGATAATTTCTTTAGTTTGCGCGAAATGTTGTTATAAAGTTTATAAATATTATACGTAAACGATCTCTTAAAGATTTGTAATCGATGCGAAGGAGGCGATATGAGGCCCCCAAACCTAAGATTCAAATTATGGACATCGGTTCGGAACGTTAATCTGTCAATGAGATACGGAGGGCATTTGTTATAAATTATTTTATGAAATAGAACGACCGTATGCACTCTTCGTCTCTTTGCCATAGATATCCAGTTAGCTTCTTTTAATTTGTATGTTATCGGAGAGAACTTTCTGATACCATATATATACCTAAGACAAGAATTCTGCACTCTCTGTATACGAGCAATATCTCCTTGATCAAGACACGGATCATACACTGCATCAGCGTAGTTAAAACATGAAAGAACCAGAGAGTCCGTCAACTTGATTTTTAATGTAGTAGACAAAAAGTGTCGATGTGGATATAGCATCTTTAAATTAGTATAGGCCTGCCTAACACACTTAATGATCTGTGGCCGAAACCTCAAATCTCTGTCAAAAATGAAGCCCAAATTTTTAGCTATGTCAACTCTTTTTAGAATATTATTATCTATCGATAATACAATATTATTTAAAACTGGATCTGCAATTCTGGAAAAAAGCATATAACAGGACTTGGCAATGTTAATTTCAAGTTGGTGTTTATGCGAAAATTCACACAATCTTTCCAAATCATCATTAACAGACCTCACAGCCTTATCAATATCATTGGGGTAAAAAGAGTACAAAAGTTGGGTATCATCAGCGTACAGTTGTATAGAACAGTTACTGATCCAGTCAGAAACCCTGCCAGTATACATACTAAATAGAAGCGGCCCCAGTACAGATCCTTGTGGTATACCATTAATAATCTCTTTGTTACGTGATTTCCCTTTATCAGTAACAACATATTGCTTTCGATTCTTTAAGTAACTATGTAATAATTTAATTGATTGCTTAGAAAAGCCCAGATGATGAAAGATAGAAATTAAGATATCATGATTTATTTTATCGAAAGCTTTCGTATAATCCAATAATATCATAACTGAAATTTTACCTACATCAAGTGCCCCAAAAATGTCGTCTGTTATATTCAATAATGAAGTTGTACAACTAAATCCTTTACGAAATCCGGATTGATTATTTGGTAGTAAGTTGTATTGGTCTAAGTACTCCTTAATTTGATAATTCATTATCTTTTCCAAGACCTTAGAAAGTACAGGAAGTATACTTATAGGTCTAATATCATTAAATGATTTAGGACTTGATAGTTTAGGCAACGGCAATATTTTAGCAATTTTCCATTTTTCAGGAAACTCAGAATCTAATAGGCAAGAATTTATTATATTTGTAATGAAAGGAAGTATTTCATTCATGCACAATAACACCATATCCAAACCAATCCCATCCGCCCCAATTGCATTAGATTTAATTTCCAAAATATAATCCTTTACAATCCCCTCGGACACTGAATGAAAATCAAACACAACCTCAACATCCGAGTGCAAGTTTTGCCTATAGTACGCTAAAATGTCAGTGTCAACTCCAGACTGATTTTTTTGAATGTTCCAGTAAGTTGTCATTAATTTTATTTGGTTCATTCAGTTTTTCTGGAATAGTCCAATTAGATACCTTATTATAAATATTAAGCTTTCTTAAGCCATTCCACAATATTCTAGAATTATTACCATTTTGGCCAATCAAAGTTTCTAAATATATTTTTTTCTCATTACGTATAGCGATATTGGCTTGATTCCTTAATTGACAATAATAATCCCAATGTGACCTGCTCCGAGTTTCCCCGAATTTTTTATATGCTTTATTTTTTAATTTAACTATAATTCTAATCGTGTCAGTAAACCATGGCATATTCTGTTTGTTTACCTTCCTATCCCTCTCGGGGACTGGAACGTCAAAGATATTCAATAAAGTTTTATTGAGAAATTCTATCTTCTGGTTGACATTAGACATATAAACAATCGATGTAAAATCTGTTATATTTAAAAAATGATTTAATAAATCTTTATCGATAGATTTTAAATTTCGATACAACATATTTATTCTTCTCCTGTCCACTACAAAATTAAGCATACAACACACAATTACATGATCAGAAACGGTCGGCCCCAGATCAATAGTGTTACTGTTGCAATTATCCTGATCAGCGGATACGATTATATGATCAATCAATGTGGTACTAGTATTGGTAGTTCTGGTTGGAACGGAAATAATCTGTTTTAAGTTAAAGGTTTCTAAGCAATCAATGTATTTGTCAGTAAATGAATTTGATTCTAAAACATTTATATTCATATCACCTCCGCATATAACGTTCTCACATACAAGTTCAGAAAACCGATTTTCAAGAACCTCAAGAAAATTATTGTAATTTGTATAACCTGCAGGTCTGTAAAGGGAACCAAAAAAGTGGGTATAATTTTTTATATATATTTTGATCCATATCTCCTCCAACACATCCCCACAGTTCAGAAATAACTGCTCATATTTTATATCTTTATTCACATATAAACCTATTCCTCCTCCACCCAAGCCCGAACGCTCTTTATGCAAGAAATCATATCCTTCAACCTGAAAAACATCATCCAATGTACCCTCCTTCATTCTCGTCTCCGACAATCCCAATACATCATATTTATACGTAAAAAGAAGACTCTTAACCTCTGTAAAGTGCCCAGACAGCGTTCTTACATTAAAAAATGCAAATGAAAATTTCCTCATCTTAATAATAAATATAATAAATCTTTACAATATACCCATTAAGTAAAAAAAAAACAAAAATACCATAACAACCTAATAGTAAAAAAAATATAAACAAGAAAAACAATAAACAACTGATCAATAAAAGGAGGACTTCCCTGTCTCCGCCTCCGGTCCTATTGAACAATTTTCTGTATATCCTCTGCAGATTTCAAATTAACAATCCTCCCATTTATTCTAGTAAAAATGTTACCATGCTTTGTCCAAACTTGTTTGTTCCCAAATTTTTCTCTTCCCAACAGCAACAATTTCCGCTTGACCTTTGTAAGTTCCTCATTCATTACTATTTTGCTGCCCTTTAACATTTTCCTCCTTGCCAATACTTCATCCCTCTCTTTTTGATTATCAAAGATGACCCTAATTGATCTGGGATATTTCATTTCCTTTGTACGCTTTCCTATTCTATAACAGTTCTGAATATTTACGTTTGTTACTTCCAATTTAGAGTGTAAAATATTTTTTATGTTTGTTTCCAAACTATCATCACTTTCCTCTGGAATTCCATGGATTCTTAATTGATTTAATTTTGTATGCTGTTCCAGATTATCAACCCTTCCTTGAAGTTCCTGATTGTCATCGTTCATCATTTTTATTTTTCTATTACAATCATCCAGTCGTTCTGTTAATAAATTAATCTTCTCCTCGATTTTTTGAGACACTCTGTCAGCTACTTTGTTTGCCAGTACGGTCAATAAATCCTCATCGGCGAGCAATTCCGATAAAATATCTTTAAACTCCGCTTTTTGTCTTGCTGTAAATACCATTGTTAATATCGATACGAATGAATATCAATGGAAACAAATTTCTTCTTTATAGTAAATTATAAATATCACGCACAAATATAATGTTTGTTTTCTTTTTCACTTCACTTTTGACACTCTAATAAAAGTATATAAAAGTTTTATTAATATTTGTCCACTTTAAATCTTCTAAATTTGGAGAACAGACCGGAGACAGACACACACGTCTACTCAGTTAGACTGCACATCTATTACTTATAATGAAATAACATATATAACATATATAAATGAAATAACAAAATTGGGTAATGTTATGCGTAGAACAAACGGGGCCTTTAATTAAAATCCCATCAAATTATATATGCAAAAATCTCCCATGTAAATATGTTCATTATATCACTTTAATCAATGTTTATTTACTGCAACTAATGTTTTTTTGTGGCTATCGGCTATTATAATAATGAAATAAATTTGGTTAACCAAATCATCAACTGCCTAATTCATAGACAAAACGGTATTGATAACACCGACCTACAAAAAAAGATTATTTGAATGTGTTCTTCACTTCATAAATCAAACCGTATTAATTTTGTATTGATAAAAACGAATATGATAAAGATTTTTTTTATTGACTCTAGTTCAGCTCCAATTTAGAGAAAACTATACATTTTATTTACATATGCCAACAACATTGAAGGACCATTTGACTTTTTTTATGACATTTACTTCCTAAGAGTTCAAAATTGATGGCATAATACCTGGCCGGTTGTTGTGGCTTCACAAGACCATTTTCTTTTGGTTTGTCTCTTGTAAGTGAGTTCCGTAGCATCCCTATACACATACCAGCAGTAATCCGCAAACATTGTTGCATTCCAACGGCCCTGATTCCATAGCAGAAATATCTTGATGGAATCTGTCTCTATGTTCATCACTGACAGCTGCACAACTAGAAGGAAATAATAAAGGTCAAGGTGTAAGGCTTGGTGGTTCTTCCATACCGTCTTCATTTTCTACTTCAACTATCTGAAGGTGGAATAGGTCGAAAAGCCGATGGAATATTCCCGTATTGAACTGATCCTCTTTTCTTTATTGACAATCCTGCCTTTAGAGGTGGAGCCAGAACAGAAATAGCAGTTTTCTGTAAGGTTTGCAGGCTCCTGCCAAATCATAGACGCAGCAAAAGTTATAGATCGTTTTTTAAATTTTTTAGCCATTCTCGCAATATAACGGAACAATCGCTAGGCAACAACTTTTAGGCAAAATTTGACCTTATTATCTATACAGTCTCCTTCAAGAGTGATACATTGATTCCAATGCTTCTCTAACATTTCGATGCCTTTTTTGTAGAACGATTTATCTTTGTCCTCAAAACAGACTTCAGTTTCGGCAATAATTTCTTCACTGGAACCAAATCTCTGTCCCTGGAGCTCTCTTTTTTAGTCTGCAAACAGGTAGTAGTCACTGGGAGCCAGATCCGGAGAATACGGTGGATGGGGAATTCATGCAATTTAGCCATTGTTACGAGCCACTTGTGATATGTGCATTATCCTGATGAAAGACACATTTTTGTTCTTCATTTGAGTAATATATCTAGGTATATTTGGGTATATCATTCGCATTTCGCAATTTCTTCCTTCAAACACACTAATAACGCCATTTAATATTCGCTATTGATGGTTCTTCCTTTGCCAAGGTAATCAAAGAATAAAATACCTTGCACATCCCAAAATATGAATGCCAAAATCTTACCAGCTGATATTTGCGCTTTTGATCGCTTCGGAAGTTTGTGTTTCATCCATGTTTCATCCATTGTCACACACCACATGAAGAAATATTTTTTATTGCGCTGAAACACCTCCAAACAGTGCGCTGAATCACCAACGCGTTGCTGTTTTTGATCGACCGAGCAAACGAAAAGAACATGTAAACAGAGCTTTCTCATGAACAAATGTTCATGCAAAAAAAATGTTCAGTTCCGAATTGCTGAAACCACTTCTAACAAGTGGTTACTGTACGAACCAGAATATCCCAAACCACCACAAATCAAGCCTAAACCTTTACAAATTATTTTCAGTTGAAATATCTAAAAAAAAAACGAAAAGGCGAAAGGAAGGCAGTAGCTCAAATGTTACTTTTCGATCACGTTTGCAGTTCATTTTTCAGCTTACGTCTACAGTAGGCTCATGTATTATACCTCTTTTTCACATGAAAGATGACGCTTTAAAATAACTATACTGCAGGAAAAACATTTGATTCAAATAGGTCCCGCAATCAATGAAAAATAATGGCCTAAGTCGTAATATATACCCAATTTGTTCGATAAAATATTTGTATTAATTACCTGACTTCTGATATATGACCGTTCTTCTATAGAACTCGTTATTTCATATGTAACAATTAAACACTTGAAAATCTTTCTAAAAAAGGACCAGTATATTCAAGCCAGAGCAAAAATGCATTCGATCTCGATTTCAAATTGATTGTATGGAAGTTTTTTAGCAGCATCTAACCAATTTCAACGAAAGATTTACGACCGTAAATAACATCTTGATGCATGACTGCAAAAATTCAATCAAAATAGTAAATTGAATGTAGTAAATCAATGTGGAAGAAAAAACAATCCTGTCCAAAATGCAATCAATAAAATAGAGATGCAAATATATTCATTACTTGGGATGCAAAAAGACTTCCAATTAGCATATATGGAAAGAAACAATATTACTTCTTGAAATATCTGAACACTTCTGGACTGTGTTGGCTTCTACTTGATGGAAATTCCACCAATCCACTTTATTGTTACTGATTGATGATTTTCACTAACACTAACTCCTTTAGAAATTAATGTTAAACTAGAATAATATATGTAGTAATATTCTACAATAACATTCTTAAAAATATATATACCTACTGTAGAAACGTTTTGTATGTAGGTAAGAAATACATGTATGTATGTAAGAAGTACGTTTTGTAAGAAATGTTTTGTTGTATTTATAGCATTTTGTAATTATGTGTTTTTATTGAATATTAAAATTATTCATTTCTGAAGAAGCTACAGTGTAAAACCACAGTTTTCTAATATCGTTATCTAGAGGCCGTAATGTAGTGGTGGATGAGGTCACCAAAATGTTGTCTATGCAAACCAGATGGCATTGGTTTCCTAGAGGGCATTGGTTATGAGCGTAACGTCAAATAGCGGTGCCGTCATTTGCAAGATAAATAAATAAATATAAATACACACTTTATTTAGCATATGCAGCTAATAGTAACAAAACAAAATCAATATACAAAAAAAAAATAAAAGTAAGAAAAATTCTAAAAATCTTAACAAAAGAAAATACAATCAAAAGGCAATAACCAACATTGTTCAAATGATAAAACACTATATTGCTTCAAATAATAATTTAGCAGTCTATTAAATACATGCACATTAGGAGCGCTCCCTATGTGGGCGGGCAAAGCATTGAAGAGACAAACACCTTCTCAAAACAATGTTTTCTGGAGAGCAGTAGTTCTCACAATTGGTACATCATAATTGTTCTTAGAACGGTCATCGTAAGAATGTATACTTACTCTTTGTACCAAAAAAGTATTCAAATAATAGGGCAACAAATTATATTTTATTTTATATATCAATCGAAGGTTAGCCCCTTCAATGGCCCGCGCAACTGAAAACCAATCCAATGACCGCAACATTACCTTTATCGGTGTATACCTATTACAGTTCAATAGTACAGGAATAGCCTTGTTCTGCTGTATTTGAAGTCTACCAATACTCTCCTTATTACATGATATCAGCACAGACATACAATAGGTAAAATGGGGTAAAACTATAGTATTATATACAAGCCTCTTGGACCATGGTGATAAATGTGACGATATACGACTAAAGAACCCTATTTTTTTCCCAATCTTTCTACATAGATAACTGACATGATTACAAAATGTTAGCTGACGATCCAACAGTACTCCTAAGTATTTAATTTCATTTACAATTTCAATATCACAATTATTTATATTTATTTTTAACCCTAACTCATTAAATCTTTTGCAGTTTGCTTTAGACCCTATCACTATGCACCTTGTTTTCAGTTCGTTTAGTTTAAGTTTATTTTTGCATAGCCATCTAAATAGTATAGCCAGTTCACTATTCAATGTTTCAAACATCTCAGGCAAATTATACCCAGACACAGATATGAGAGTATCATCTGCAAAAAGACTAATAAAACATTTATCCAATATTGAAAAAATATCGTTGATATATATCAAAAACAGCAACGGGCCCAAAACACTACCTTGAGGAACTTCCCACGCACTTTCCCTCCTTGCCGACACTTTTCCCTCAACCCTCGTCCTATGATGTCTGTCAGTTAAGTAACTCTTGATCCATTTTAAGGCTTTCGATCTTACACCATAACTTAATAATTTTTTACACAGTATATCCCGGTCAATAGTTTCAAATGCTCGCTTTAAATCTATAAATACACTAAGCACAGTTTTTCCGACCTTTATATCGCTCCTCTATGTTGCGCAGACATACTGAATAGCCGTCTCACAGGAATGTTTTGTCCTAAACCCTGTTTGAGCAGAAAATAACAATTTATTGGTTTCAAAATAAGTTTTCAACTCTGTACATACTATAGTCTCAATGATTTTATCAACAACAGGTAATAAATTAATTGGTCTAAAGTCACTTGGTATACTAGGCTTTGGTATTTTTGGAATTGGTACAATAATGCTGGTTTTTAAGTCCTCAGGAAATGTATTCGTTTCAAAACTTGTATTAATTAAGTACAATAAAGGATAACCGATTACACAGAAAATTGTTTTCATTAACCTTATCGTAATTTCATTGTCACTCGTACTTCGGCTTTTTAAACTAAAAACAACTTTTCTTAATTTGTTTAGAGTAACATGTTTAAACTCAGAAAAATCGTGAGTCTTGCATACTTTGACATCACTGTTCCAGTCCTGCTCTTCGATACTCTGTTCTACTTCATTAAAACTATCGAAGTAAAAGCTATTGAAGTTCTCCTCCGTAGGTCCGTAGTGAGCATCAAAGTCGATTCGCGAAAAATCGGCACGCCCCTTACCATTGCCCAGCAAATCCTTTATTGTTCTCCACATCTTCTTCCCGTCCCCCCTACAAGCATCGATATTATTATAAAGGTACTTCTTCCTCTCAAGTCGCATCATGGACAGTGCAGTATTTCCTTTCCGCTTATAAATTCTCCAGTCATGTTCATTCTTTGTGAAAGAAAACTTTCTGTACGCTCTGTCCCTCTCAACTTGAGCATTTCTTAGCTCTTTGCTCATCTAAGGGAACTTTCTAGGTTGTACTAATTTTAAGGGAGCAGCCATATCAATAGCATCATGTAGAGTTTGCATAAAATCAACATATAATTTACTAACGTCAATGGAATTGTAGTCCCAATCATTCCCCATCAACTCAGTAATCAGCCTCGAGACTGCTTGCTCATTCAGATTCCGAGCATACGTATGTTGAGGTGTTTCACATACAATACCCTGAAGTTTAAACTCGGTACCAATAATCTCATGATCGCTTATCATCGAAAAATCTCTAACAAGGTTCATAGCTCCAAAATCATTGGTAATTATGTGATCAATCGGTGTTTGTGAGATACCACTATTGTGGGTTTCCCTAGTAACAATCTGTGTGAAACCTGCTCCACTGATAATGTCTTTCAACCTTCTAGACTCACTGCTGTTCTTCAATAAATCGATATTTATATCACCCAGAAGAAAGGTTTTATTTCTTTGAAATTCATTGTCACTTAGATTGTCTTCCAAATAGTTTAAAAAGTCACCTACAGAGGCACTAGGCGATCTATAGCAGGCCGCTACCAAGAAAAACGGCTTATTTATCTGTATCTTAACTGTTACGACCCAGTAACTGGTTAGAACTGTCTCGACGGAAACCACCCAATATTTCAAGCCAGATTTAATATAAATAATAGTTATGTTAATAACAGTTATGTTAATTTCCTTCTCTTCTACATCTCGTGTTACATGAGTTTCAGTAACACACAAGATCCATGGGTTTCTATCTTCTACAAACTGTCTCAGCTGCAACATGTGGGTCGTCATTCCCTGTATATTAATATGCAATATATCTATATTGCTAGTGGACGCATTGAAGCAATCAAGTGGTTACTATGCATACTTAGCTCTGTTCTTCATTCTTTCAACAGCTCGTTTATAACATTCGCAATTTTTATCAAACACTGTGTGATCATATTTATGTTCAGGACATCATGTGCAAATTTACAATTAGTACACTCCTTTGTATTTGAATTATATTCTGAGCTTTTATGATGTTTGTTACATAAAGGACAAACATCTTGTTGACTGCACTTTGCCGCTTTATGTCCATACCTCCAACACTTGTAACATCGCAGCACTCCCAAATATTCATAGACTGGAAAACTGTTCCAGTCAAAGAAAACTCTCTTACCACTCAACATGCACTTATAGATCTCTGCCGACACCTCCAGTATTATATTACACAGTTTATTTCCTTTAAGAATATATTTTCGAACTACTTCAATATTCAGATCTGTATTTTTAAGAAAACTCTGATTTTTTATGCGCTCTAAAAAGTCTTCATTAGTTGCAATATATTTATCTTGAACGCCAACCACAATTATTCTGGGGTTAATATATTTAGGTATTTCTACCTCATAATTATCGGATAATTCTTCTATTGCTGTTATTTGCAGTTTCTTCAGAGAATCGTCATCCTTACACTGAATCATAACCGATCCCTGACCTATCGATTTTAATTTGTTTATTTCTACCGATAAATTGGACGGATTAATTTTTTCCATGATCGCATTCCTCGTCGTAGTACTGTTTTGTTGCTTATTTTTTGGTCTAATTATTAACGGAGGATTTATTTTTTGGCGGACGGAAGATGGCCGTCATAGCTGTAACAAAAAATCGTGAGACGTTTTTTCCCGTGTACCTGTGGCCATTTTTGGACCAGCGAAAATGACCAAATATTTATTGATTTCGTAAGAAATAATGAAGCTTTGTATGAAGAGCTAATACTATAAAGCACACTTAAAGCGGATAACGAAAAAAAGTGAGGTTCTGAAATTTGTTTATATTGGGTATATTTGTGCTTCTAGGGGATATGAACATGTACACATAATATTTTTTTTTATTTGAGGTTCAGTTGTTGAGATATGGGATTCTATAGAATTCACTTGATTGACGGAAGAGTTTCTTTGGAATTTTATTTTCATATTGAAGTATATTATAATAAAATCTTAAATGTAGTGTTTTGTATAAAAAGATTACTGTTCTTTTGGATTTTCAAATCAGATTCCAAATTTCCCTAGTGTTAAACCGGAAGTAAATATTTCAAATGTTTTTTTAATACCTTCAACCATTTTAATTTATTTTTTTTTACTGCAGAATAAAGCTTACCATTTATAAATTTTACCATAAAAATTGCAAAATGGGATCTAATTTAGTTTAGGAGATAAATCAATTAGAGTACGAGCATGTCGCTCTGATACCTGTCGCTTGTTGTTATGATGGTTGGTGATGTAAAAACATATTAAGACGTTGGTTATATTTCAGTAATATTATATATAATTGTTTTGTTATTATTAGTTAATGTTTTCTCGAAGATAAAAGGATTTCACCAACTTCTCTGTATCGACGGATAATTTACGGCCACCTCATGGATTAGGAGATGATAAAATGCCGAACTAATCTACTAATTGCTTTGCTTTTCTCCCTTGTCATCTTGTAGTTTAAAATTCTTCTGCAAGTTTACTTTCACTCCAAAATTTAGGTGCTATAGTCAGTATCATTGTCTTCATAGAAGTAGATGTAGACGGATCATTAAATTTCTCCTTCAACTGCTTCAAAATTTCTTAGTCTTGGTCTTGATCAGTTTGGGTCGAACTATGTTTATAAATAAGCCAAGATTGATCTAAAAATTTCCACTATATTTAAAATTCTTATACATACAATTTTAAATATAGTGGACATTTTTAGATATTAATCTTTGCTTATTTATTGGAAATGAATTTCCATCGAGTATCGGCTACCCCAGTTAAATTTATGTTTATTTTTATCTTCGGGAACGTACGGTACATCTTAGGAGTTTTGTAGAGTTTCAACTTAAGATTGACTACTTCGCCCGAGGTTTTCTACCACAGTCGAAGGTGTTTCAACTATCAGAGGTATTTCAACCGACATTCGTTTCTTGCAGGATGCATACAGATACACATTTGAGAAGCAATTCTATTTTTTAGCTAAACTTCTAGAAATTTTTCTTATATCTTTAAATTTTCGGTGAGCTTGTAAATTAAATCGATTGAAGCACCGATCGTGGTAGGGAGCTATAATAAATCAATAGAAATGATAAAACTTATTAACGAATGTAACTCACTAAGAGGTTAGAATAATAACTAAAAAAATTAACGGAAAACAATCGTGGCTTGACGTCATACTTGTATCTCTTTCTATTATATAACTTTGATTTGTTTTGATGAAGTGATTGTTTTCGCAACTATGGCGTTATTGAGAAAAAATCACGTAAAGTCATGTTTTATTTTGATATTGCCTTCTACACATATTTTTGTTTAAAATAATACATTTTATTTTAAATTTAGGTATTAAATAACCTTATAATATCACAAATATGTAAAATAATAATACATAATCAATATTATTGAAATATAATAAGAGTTTTAATGTGTTTTTACTTCACTAACCGGCTTTAACAAGCGACAGGTATCACGCTCAGAACGAAATGTACGTACTCTAATTGATTTATCACCTAAATTAATTTAGATTCCATTCTGCAGTTTTTATGATAACATTTATAAATGTTAAGCTTTATTTTACAGTAAAAAAATTGAAATTAAAATGGTCAAGGTAATTAAAAAAATATTTGAAATATTTACTTCCGGTTTAACTCTAGAAAAAATTCAAATTTAGAATCAAAATTCAATTCAAAAATCAAAAAATTCAAATTTTGATTTGATAATCAAAAAGAACAGTAAGTTTTCTATACAAAACGCTACATTTATTATCTTATTATAATTTACTTCAATATGAAAATAAAATTTCAAAGAAACCCTTCCGTCAATCAGGTGAATTCTATAGAATCCCATCTCTTACCAATTACACCTCAAATAAAAAAAATATTATCTGTACACGTTCATGTCGCCTAGAAATATGGCCATTAGATAACGACACCACCTTCTTAAGAAACCGTAGCTTACAAAAAAGTACTTTATTAAGCATATCTAAACACTTTTAAATAAAATGGAACATACGTTTAAAACAAAATTTGAAATTAACTAATATATAATATATAGCCTGACTCTTTCACTACGACATGCACCCACTCATTCAATTCGATAACAACACATCCACTGTATTTGGCTTCTTTTACAACTTCCACATATTGTTAAGATTTCAGACGTTCTTGGATGAAAACTCGGTCAAGAAGAATTAATCAAGTTAGCAAGGGGTTATCTTTGGGAGCTTTAAGAAAGGCACTTCCACTATTGAATGGAGAGAACAAAAGACACATTAGGCTAAATACACAAAACTTCGAAGATTACCTTGAATATCAAATATTCTAACATTAATTAAAATATATTAACTATTTCGTTGCGAAAATTATCTTTCTAATAACACTGAGGAACAATTTGAAAAATAATTTCTGTTGAGTTCGATATTTAAGCTGTTTTATACGTAAATTGGCATGCTAATTCCAAAACTTTATTTAATTTTGTTCTATCTCGTCAAGTTTTTTCTCTACAGTTGTTGCGCATCCGACTAAGCTTGGCGAATCACAGGAGTCACTACTGCTCTCCTACCGGCGAACCTTCTTCGACCTAGAAGTGGGGGCGTGAGTGACGTTGCGTCATCCAAAACTAGTTCGGTCAGTTACGCATGAGATGCTAAAGTACGCGGACATGTGTCGCTCTGATATAGTGAAGTCAAAGTATACATACACAACTACAGATTTTCGTTATGTCTGCCTCTGGTAGTTCTAGTCGTAAGTGCTTAAATAGCCCTGATTAATTTTGTTATATATGTGGCAGTTTTACCATCCCCATTCAACGGACTAATATTAGTTCATTTGTCAGGCAAGCCTATTTTGCTTATTTTAAAGTGAAAATAGGTGACCAAGATAAATCATGGGCCCCTCATAAAGTGTGCAAGCAGTGTGTAGAGAGTCTACGAATGTGGACGAAGAGAACACGTAATAAACTTTCGTTTGGTATACCAATGGTTTGGCGAGAGCCCAAAGATCACTTAAGTAATTGCTACTTTTGCATAGTGAAAACATCAGGATTCAACAAGAAAAACAAACATAAAATGGAGTGCCCTAGTTTACCGTCAGCTATACGCCCTGTGCCTCATTCAGCTGAAATTCCAATGCCAGTTTTTCAAGAATTACCTTCTTTAGAAACACAAGAATGTGAATCAAGTGAAGATCGAAGTGACTCCACCGACGAAGAATTCAAAGCTTGCAATGATTCTGTTCGTAAAGGATTCAATCAACACGAATTAAACGATTTAACACGAGATTTGGGACTATCCAAAAAAGCATCGAAATTATTAGAATCAAGAAACGAAACGAAGCACGAAAAAAATTTGCTTGACGAAGGAGCTAAAGTCACTTACTATCGATCCAGAGAAAGTGAATTTAGGCAGTACTTCAGAAATAATGACGGATTTGTATATTGCCAGAACGTAGAAGGTTTAATGAAAGAATTGGCAATTTCTAACTATAACGCAACTGAATGGCGATTGTTTATAGATAGCTCAAAGCGTAGCTTGAAATGCGTTCTCCTACATAATAGAAATTATAGGAAAAGCTATAAGAAGAAAATTTTACCATAATATCTTTTATTTATTTTTTGTATAAACACAATTTAACTTTTAATAATATGTTAACCGTTGTATGAATAAAATATTCTAATCTATTTGGTCAGATCTCAATTTATGTCCTTTCGTATGTACCTTTTAAGGTAAAATGAGGGGTATGCTGTAGCTTAAGAACTTGACGTGATAGAGAAGAACTGTGAATATTTTTGAATTCAGAGATGAAAAATTAGTGAAAAACAAGTCACAGATCCAAGTCAACAAAATTGCTGTTTCCCAGTGTAATTATAAGTATTTTGGAAACACTGTTAGCATATACGAATATATGCGTATACTTTTTAAAAATGAACTATTGGTTTTATTGATTGAAAATTTGATAAAACAACATAATATTGGCATGCGATTGCCTTCCCCTTTTATAAATAGTGGCCGCAGCTTATGATTTGCGAATTCTACAAAAACAGTGCCCAGATCTTTTCTTCCCGATAAAAAGAATGGAAGTATCCTTATCGGGGCACGTTTATCAGGTAAAACCATAGTGAAAACTCCAATTTTCATTCTACTTCTTCCTCTTTTTATCGTGCCGTCTTCCAATGAAGATTGCCCCCGTAATGACTAAAGAGTCTTTCATATTGAGCGATTTTTTTCAATTCTTGAATAAAACAGAATTTTCGTTGTTTCCAAAAAACTTCATTGATTATTGAAGCAGTATGTTTGGCATTTAAACACGAAAGACGATATCTGTCAACTGACCATCTCTTGCAGCACCATAGACGTCCACTTTTTGTTAAAATTTTGGATGACATTTTGGCATAACCGTTTCTCTACTCACCAACGACTCGAATAATTTCATTTTTTGTTCATGAATCGATTGTGGATTGTTCTTATACACCTGGCTTTTCACGTGACCCCAAAGAAAATAGTCCAACGGTGTCAAATCAAATGATCTTGGTGGTCAGTCAACATCACCGTTTATTGCATTAGCTCGTCTAGGAAATGTTTCTCCCAATCAGAGGCGTAACTATAGGGTGGCAGGGTTGGCAAAATGCCACGGGCCCCCGACCCAATGGGGGCCCCCGGTCCGAGAGGCGGCGAGCTCAGCCGTAACCTAACCTGTTTAACAAAATTTAGTAAAAATTATAAATTGTATATAAGTACTTAAAATCAATTAAAGTTAGACACAACTAAAGACCATAGACAAATTCAAATAAATTATTGAGATTTAAACGCCTTCATAAGAAAAGGATGTCCATCAATTTTAGAACGCATCCATTGGTTGTTTAATTTTTTGTCGCGGTACTTTGGTAGCGCGGGCGAGCTAGTGATGCTCGGGAAATTCCCGCATTTTGTTAACCAAGAAAGTACTTTTTTCGTGGCTCTGGCGGGCTAGCGACGCACGATGTTAGGCGAATCCCGGATATCTATTTTTTAAGTAGGGAAGGCTCTACTACAAGGAAGACTTTACTTATGACAATTGGTTATTTGTATCTTTGATTTTTCGTAGTTTTTGTTTTATTGAAACTGCAAATAGAGACAAAGTAAAGTTAATTGTGAAAGTTAGATAGATATCAACATGGCTAGTTCTAGAAAATATTTAAGAGGGAGCGAAAAACGAAAGAGAAAGAGGGAGTTTGAAAAAAAAAATAAAACGTTACCCAAAATTAGTCAGTACTTTATGAATGATGACTTTATTGATGAAAACGCGAGTGAACAGTGCTCCAAAAAAAAAGAAAGTGGGAAACAACCAGTACAGAAATCTGATGAACTTTGAAATCGACAACTTGTTGGGAAGGGAAAACATAGTGAGAGCAATTAAAGCACAAATAATAAGATGGTATGGATGGTGATAGATGGATGGTACGTAAAGAGAAGAGACAGGGATACGCCAATAAGAGAGATAACAATATGGAAACCGGCACAGAGCAGACCGAGAGGGAGACCCAGGGTCAGATGGAGACAGCAGGTGGAGGAAAATATAAAAACAGTAAACGCAGAGGGATGGAGAGGACAGATCGCAGACAGGAAGAGATGGAGGAAAATAGTCGAAAAGGCGAAAACTCACCAACAACTATGAGAAGGGCAACAAGAAGAAATGTGAACTGATCCACCACACAAAAAAGATTTGAAGAGTTCCTTAGAAAGGAACAGCTACAATTTCAAATATGAAATGTATTAGCTTATATATATATATATATATATATATATATATATATATATATATATATATATATTACAGAAATCGTTCACCCTTTCTCCACGTGGTTCTCTCGGGACCGGTTTCTAGCCTTTCAGCCGTTATCAGCCGAGCTCCAAACGAACGCAAGGAAAGCAGCTGGGACAGACGATCGGGGCCATATTGATGACGGGTCGTGTTAGCACACAACTCAGCTGGAGTTCGGCAGCTGACGGCTGAAAGGCTAGAAACCGGTCCCTGGAGATACATGACGGCTCATGGGGACAGTTGGGCGAAGGAGATCGGTGGCACCACGTGGAGAAAGGGTGAAACATTTCTATAATATTTCCCTCCACGGTTCTGTTACGGTACCTTGCGGGCATACCTGGTACTATACCCAAGGTTCCAGGCAGAATGTTACGAGCAATCCTGACTGCTACGAGCATTCGCCGTATGATGGCGTGAGTTGTGTGCTGTCATGACCCTGTCATGGTCCCGGTCGTCTCCCCTAACTACTTTCCTTGCGTTCATCTTGAGCTCGGCTGATTATTTATTGATATATAATTTTACTCATAAAAATAATACTTACATAAATATAGCCTCAAATTTTGATATACAATCTTTGCAATGGAAAATATATATACACTTCAATATGAATAAAGTTTTATAAATATATACTAACAGAGAAGAAATTTGTTTATAAACAAGTCTTGCCGAATGGCGAAGCTGTCATAATTTTAAAAAGAAAATAAATTATGTGTTGCACCGACGCGCGCAACTTCGTCCCCCGCTAAAAATTCGCTCTGATCTGTTTTTCCAGACGCCCCACAACAATTATAACTTCAAAAAAGTATAAATATTATAATAAAATAAAAATTATAATGTATATTATTTGGCCGACGACTTTCTCCATTTAAAAATCACTGTATTCAAAAGACGCTACAATATCGAACAAGCGAAATAATATGAAACTTCGTCAGATGTCGAAGACACTAAACAGTATCATGATACATAAATCGCGCGAACTTTCAACAAACATAAACAAGCATGTGAAAAAGAAATATTTATTAAATATATTTTCTAAAAATTCAATTGAAACATATTGAAAATATATAAAAAGGAAATAATTTTTTAAATACAGTACATGCAAAATGAGACATTAACAAATTTAATCTTTTATGAATCATTCGGACCCATTATTTATAGGTAAACGGTTATATAAAAACTAATTAATTAGTAACAAAGAAACTTTGAAAATACAGTAGAAAATTTTATTTTAAATTTATTACTGCAACCCCTCTTTGGAGCGAATTATCGTATAACCCGTTAGTCAAAGTCTATGAAGTATAAGGAATAGAACTGCTAAGTTTCAAGTCTATAGGACATATAGTCAAAAAATGAGACTATTTTAATCCATTACATCTCCATATTTCCCCCCAATTCACCCCTTTAGTGAAGAAATTCTCCAAAATTAAATTTTTAGTACATGTTTATGTATTATAAAGAAAATCCCTGCCAAGTTTCAAGTCTGTAGGACTTATAGTTTCGGAGATTTCATGTTTCCTTGTATAATAAATAAATATATTTTCTAAAAATTCAATTACTACAGAACAAAAACTAAGATCATTTAAACATCTACCAAACTCGTCTGGTTTCAAACAATACATCTTATCTACAAGACCTGCGTTTTTACTCTTACAAATGGAAAACTTTTGCACTTGCTCAGTGCAATCTGTGTCGAAAACAATCCGTGCCGCGATAAAGAGACGTTTTACGTAGCAGTAAACTGATATTGTACTTGTAGTGGTAGAAAGAGGCATTCAAGCAAAACAGTTACATTGAAATCGAACTTGATTACAGTTACTGTTTATACATCTGATAAATATTATGCCAATAAACCCGGAAAATACAATTGGGAAATTGAAACCTCACTTTGCTCGTGTCTTTGTTGTCGTTTCAGGGACCGTTTAAATAAGATATTGTTCGTAAAAGATAAAGTAAAATGTAATGTAACACTGTTGTACAACTATAATGCAACTTAAACCAGTTATATGTCCTTAATAATTATATGATAATGCAAGAAAAACATAGCAATCATTTTAAATGAAATATTCTTTTGCTGATTACAAAATAAAATTTTCAATTTACAGTCAAGGCTCCGTATTCGCAGGGGATACGTTCTATAAATATGCCGCGAATACAGAAACCGTGAATACGGAATGATAATTTATACAGAATTATGGAGGATATGTTCCAAGGTTACAAAATAACAAGAAAAAATAAATAATTAAAGCAATTTAATGAGAGATTTTTTTAACAATATTAATAGTTATATCAGGCTTAGGCAATGGTTTAAAAAATTTAGTAATTTATTCTTGTTTTGCCACTTTTAAAAGGTCTTTCAATTCGAACTGATATCTGGCTGTGACATTAACAATTTGTCTTTTAAAAACAAG
Source organism: Cosmopolites sordidus (assembly GCA_031761425.1). Lineage (NCBI taxonomy): Eukaryota > Metazoa > Arthropoda > Insecta > Coleoptera > Curculionidae > Cosmopolites > Cosmopolites sordidus. The sequence goes on along the minus strand of JARFXV010001080.1, from coordinate 48,653 downwards.
AATAAAAAACCAAGATTAATATCTAAATTTCCACTATATTTAAAACTTGTACGTATGACATTTGTTTCGACACACAGTGTCTTTTTCAAATACACACAAAACGAAACAATTATCATACGTACAAGTTTTAAATATAGTGGAAATTTAGATATTAATCTTTGTTTTATATTTAAAATGAAATTCCATCAAGTATCGGCTACCTCAGTTAAATATAAGACTTCTTTCTATAGACGGATCAATTTTCATGAAGAAATAGCAAAGCTCATTTGCCGTTCGTAAACCTACACTCAGGTTTTTCAGCTTTAATGTCACCTTTTCAGTGCTCGTTAAGCATTTTCTCCAAGTCGGTTTCAATCAGATATTCATCTTGCGATTCAAGCAATTCTAGAATGTTACTTAATTCTATCTGTTGGAAACCATCTCGTCCTATGCCATTCGCAACTTGAACAATGTTTTCAGTTAATGTTTCAATTTGCACGGACTCTTCATAGATCACAGTTTTTTCCAGTAGAATTTCAATAAATATATATACATATGAAAATTTTTGTTAGGTGCTTGATTGGGGACGAGCCCCACCCATCCCTCACATGTTTTGCCTCTAGCTACGTTCAGGCTCGTTAGGGTACCGACATATGCTCTCCCGTCAAAAATAGGGAGACCCTATCCACAGTCATGTATCTTGCCATGTATCCATCGTCATATTCTAGCGGCGAAACATGTGCCCTTCAATTGCAGGGATAGATGGGGCTCATCCCCAGTCAAACACCTAACAACATTTTTATTTAGGCGGAGATGCGGGTTGCTGTGTGTTCCATATGAGATTGTGGAATCCAGCGGTTGGGTGTGCGTGATACTCAGCTACTGTTGTCTCACTGGCTATATACATATATATATATATATATATATATATATATATATATATATATATATATATATATATATATATATATATATATATATATATTTGTTACATCTAATATTTTCACGGATGGTAGATAATGTTTCTAAATCTTTCCTGGTGTCGATCCGTTGATGCTGTGAAGAAACGACGGTGCCCCAAGGGGATCATTTTTATCACCCGTTATAGCCAACCTGTTCGTGACCGACTTCGAAACAAAGGCATTGGCCAACGCTCCTTTAAAACCTAAACTTTGGAAACGCTACGTAGATGATATCTTTATAATATGGCCTCACGGAAACGAACTTCTAAACAACTTCCTAACTCAGTTAAACGAAATCCACCTCAGAATACAGTTCACTCTGGAGGTCGAACTTAACAGAAAACTGCCGTTTTTAGATCTCCTTATCACAAGGAAACTTTCTGGTATACTCGAATACACCATGTATAGGAAACCAACTCACACCGATCGATACCTCAACGCTAAATCCCATCATCATCCTTCTCAAATCCAAAGAGTAGCAAACACCTTGATTTCCAGATCCTTCCGACTGACACTACCAGATACACGAAGCGAGGAACTACCAAAAATTTTCTCAACCCTTAGACAAAATGGATATTCAGAAAATTGTATCAGGAAGGCCCTGTCAGGAAACCCAAACACGAAGAACAATACTGGATCAAATGCACTAAAGGTCCTGCTACCATACGTAAAAGGAAGCACTGATAGGATAGGCAGACTATTAAGGAAATATAAGATCAGAACAGCCTACAAGCCGCACAAAACTGTTGAAGTTAGACTTCAAAATCATGGGGTGTATAGTATATCTTGTTCCGACTGCAACAGAGCATACATAGGACAAACAAACAGACGAATATCGGCCAGAATATAAGAACATAAAAACGACGAAAACAAACAAACCACTTCCGCTCTGTTCCAGCACCATCTACATACAGGACATAAAATCAATTTTGAGGGAGTCAAAGAAATAGCGAATGTTGAAAACTATAAGGTCGGAACAATCAGAGAAGCCATTCAATAGAAGAAAGAGGTTTGGAGGATTCCAAAAGTATGGAAATTCCTTCTGGAAAAACAGAAAAAACGCGGCAACCTGGCGGCGAGGTAGAAAAATCAATAAACGGACCCCCGGCAGTGTTGCCGAGCGCCGTAAATGGTCCCGAGCTACCCCGATATAATCTGCGCAGTCGCTTCTGTAGCCGGTCAACTATAAAAGCGAGCACGGGGACCCGTGCACGTCAGTTGGACTCTTCAGTTGAAGCGGACAACACACGGGTGTCAGGTTGTTTGTCCGCTACAATTTTTTTACACAGTTTTTTTACTACAGTTTTTTTATTGCAAATTATATGAAAACGGGTTATAATTATCTGTGAGTTCCATAAATTTCTAACAGAGGGCGCTGTAGGTTAGTTTATCGACATAACGCTTCAACTCGGTAGTGTCCGGATTGGGTAAGTATTCAATAGATGGCGCTGTGTTAAATGTCCAAGCGTTTCATTTATGCTACAATTCATTTCATGTCACACGTGTGTTCAAAATTTACTTACGACATAAGCTTGTATTTTCAAGGGCATTATTTTTTCATTTAATTTCAATTGTTCTCTGTTCTTATGGCGAAGTATCGAAACACTTCGATTGATGTACGATTGCAAAATGATCCATTGACGCAAATATTTTCCGAACAATTGCTAGATATTGGAAACGGTAGACTAGAACTGCAACCAAATACGCAATACATTAAATTGCCAGACAATTTCTACACTGTTGTTTGGACAAAAAATGTATTAATTGAGAGTGTAATACTGAATGTAATAATCTTCTCGGACATACAAAATAATCACAGCCAAAAATGTTGATGTTGACGAAATTAACTTCCAGATACAACAGTTGTTGCCAGGTAATCTGATGTGTTTTAAATCAATCAACACTGATGTTGATGAAAACGAAAGTGTAAATTTTCTAATTGAATTTTTAAATTCTCTGGATATGCCCGAGATGCCATCACATAATCTTTGGTTGAAGATTAGTTCACCTATTATTCTTCTGCGTAATTTGAATCCACCTCGATTATGCAACGTTACACGTTGGTCATCAAAAAGAGCACCGGAAATATTCTTGAGGCAACCATTTTGTCTAGAAAGTTTAAAGAAGCGGTCCTGTTGTCACGTATTCCAATGATACCGTCAGAATCTGCGATACCATTCAAAAGGCTTCAGCTTCCGTTCGTTTAGCTTTCGCCATGATCATAAATAAGTATCCAGGCCAAACAATGTTCATTTGCCGCTTAGACTTACGTCGCGCCTTTGTCAATTAGACCAAAGAACAAAAATTTTAAATTGGTGGCTATGTTAATAAATAAAGTTGCCGCATTTGAGGAGAAATCTTTACATCCCAAACGAGTCACTGTTTGTTGAGCATTATGGTCAGGCGGTATAATTGGACCGTATTCTTTCAGAATGCTGGTGGTGAAGATGTATCTGTGAATACTGTTCGATATAGCGGGATGATGACTGGATTTTTGTGGGCTAAATTGAATAATATTGATCTGGAGGATAAGTTCGAACAGAATGGCACTACACCTCCATGAAATATTTGATTTATTTATTGAAAAATTTCCTAGATGAGAACGGTGATGTTAATTGGCCACCAAGATCACGTGATTTGACACCGTTGGACTATATTCTGTGTGGGTTCACAAAACCGTGAACGTTTATGATTCTGTAAGAGTCTGTAAGAGTCATTTGACAGATATTGCCCTTGATATTTAAATGTAATATGCTCTGCTTCAATTATTAAAAAAAGTTCTTAGGAATCAACGCAAATTTTGTGTTTTATTCAAGAATTACAAAAAAATCAATTGTTCAATTTGAAACATCCTTTTCTAAAAAATTTTTATAATGCTGACAATTAATATAGAAAATTTCCTAAGGTCTAAAATGAATTTTCACCGACTATATCGTATCAGTTTCACCAAAATACCCTTTTAGTTAACAAGTGGCTTTATGGGCGAACCGACAAAGGGAGAGTTTCCTTTGAAATTTTTACCTAAGCCTCTGCTGCACTAACATACCCGTCATATACAGGGTAATAACTACGTTGGAAAGTAGACTAAGACACGTTACATTTGTTCCAGTTCTGTAAAATTGACATATTTTACATTAGACTGGAGCGTGTAGTCATTTTTTTTTTGTTGCAAATATGCTTTAGTTATCCAATATGCTCCAGTCTTCAGTTCATATATTTTCTGACTTATTACAAGTAACTATATTTATGTAGGGTGTAACGGAAAGTACTTTCATAGATGTGTGATTCTTCACATCATCTCTTACAAGGGTAGAAAAACTTAAGGGTTGTCGAGAAAAAAATTGCAAAGTTATTAAATCATTAACAGAAAAGCTACAACACGTAGGTTGCTATTTATGTATCCGCAATAATAAATAAAGACAAATATTTATCATTGAAAATGGTTTTATTTTTTTTCGAAATATTTTCCGCGATGATCGATACAATTTTGCATACGAACCTATTTTCATGGTACTTTTTCCATTCCAATTGAGGCATCTCCAAAACATACATTTTGAACGCATCAACCTTTTCTTCTGGCATTGAAAATCGTTACCCACGTAGTTTATTCTTCATGGACGGGTACAAAAAGAAATCATTGGGTGCCCAATCAGGACTGTACGGCGGATGACTCCTCAATTTGATATTTAGACCGGTCAAATATTAAGTTGTTTGGTCCGATGTATGAGAGCTCGCGTTGTCTTATTTCTTCTTTATCTTGTTCTTATTTCTTCAAAAACTTCTGGCAAACAAATGATTGTCTACCATTCATGATTGATCGTTCTACGATTCTCTAGTGGTACTGTAGCCACATGCCCATTTATCCAAAAAAAAAAAACAGGCGGTCATTTGCTTCGAAGTGTTTCTCGCAGGAAAAACTTTTGTTGGGTTTAGCTCATTTTAAAAGACACATTGCCATGCAAGAAATGCGTCGGGTTGAAGTATCTAAAACTCTCTTCAAAAATCGTACTAATTTTCGACTGATCAAACGGATTATTACCTGCGATAATAAATGTGTTTACTTTGACAATCCTAATGATGTAAAGCAGTGGGTTATTTCCGATCACCCAATTCTTTCGGCACAACGACAAGAAAGATTTGTCAAAAAGTTCATGCTGTGTGTTTGATGGAATTTTTGAGTTGGTTGGATGGTTGGGCAATAAATTCAGAACTTTACTTAACTCAACTTAGGAGAGTCTATGCTGTTCTCGCCGAAAAATATTCAGAGTTGGTACACTGTAAAACAGTTTCATTGCAGCAAGACCACGCATGAACACACACTTGACATCCCACCATCTCAAAGATGATCAAATTGGACTTTGAACTTCTTTCTCACCCAGAAGACTCACTATTAAAAAAACTGGCTGCATCGAGTTTTTCGTCTCGCAAAAATCATCGTAGTACCGAAGAGGAATAGAGTTACTGGCTGAAAGGTACGTAGAGGTAATCGAAAACACGAGAAATAACCTTCAAGCATTTTTTTTTTTCATAACATACAGGTTTAATGATTATCGATCGTCAAAACAAGAACCGGTTATGACCTATATAAAATTTAAAAGAGAGCTGTTTTAGAAGACTTAGCCAATGACCTAGCCTTCCAAACGTCATTGATGTATAAGCGATTTTGAGTTCATATAGCGTTATATTATTAAAGTTATACTTTTTGATGGCAACAACAACACAAGGGGTCTCAACACAAGACGCTTGTTGTGTGTTGGTTTAGATAAATCAAAAATCGTGATTTCAACTTCGAGGAAAGACAAAGAACGCCCAGGTCAACCGAAAAAATTTGAAGATGCTGAATTGCAACCATTGTTGGAAGAAGACGCTATGCAAACTCAACAACAAATGGCAGAGAGGTTAAATGTTAACCAAACCGTTTGTGATCACCTACATGCCATGAGAAAGATCCAGGAAAAATCAGCTAAATGATTGACAGATGGAAAAGCCGGAAACGCTATTCGAACTTTTGCTTTCTCGGCATGAAAGAAATACTTTTTAACTTCGAATCGCGACTGGAGACGAAAAATGGAGATATTTCGAGAACCCAAAACGCAGAAAATCATGGGTTGACCCTGGACAACCATCAGCATCTACCGCAAGACCGAATCGCTTTGGAAAGAAGGCAATGCTGTTCGTTTGATGGGATCAGAGGGGTGTCGTGTACCATGAGCTTCTAAAACCAGGTACAACAGTTAATACCGTTCGTTACTGTCAACAATTGATCAATTTGAACAATGCATTGATCGAAAAACGACCAGAATGGGTTATATTTTGCAGCACGACAACGCCCCATCACAAACAGTGAAAGCGGTCAGAGACACCATTTCTGTACTTGGCTGGAAACTCTTGCCCCACTCGCCGTACTCGCCAGATTTAGCCCCTTCCGACTACCACTTGTTTTCAGCACGCACTTATAAAACACTTCAACAATAGCGGGGATGTCGACAAATGACTTGATGACTTGACCATATCAAACAATATACGGTTTTTCTGCTAGGGCATCCACAAATTACCAGAGAGAAGTAAAAAATTGTAGCTAGGAATGACGCACACTTTGAATAGACCATTTTTTAACAGTCTTCTATATTAAACATGTTATATTTTAAGAAATTAGAAATTATTACTCGCAACCAACTGTAAAAATAGAGAATGGAACCATTCTGTATATCTCGTTTCCTTGATTTTCTGAACAGCCTAAAATGGAAGAAATTGTGGAAAATTCTGCAGGAAATCGGTGTAGCAGATTATCTGATTGACTTAATTTGTCATTTATATGAAAGAAAGCCGAGCAGCGATGCAAATAGAACATCGAACATCCGATGAAACGTAGTTTTTTTCTTTTATTCAAACTTTGCAAATCTTTCGGATTCCCTGAACATAAAGTAGGTGTCGTTATTGTTGAGCCTGGTAACAGGGCCGAAAAGGGCGAACAAGTGACAATGTGCGTTAAATCAGGAGACGAAGTCCTGTTCCCTGATTACATAGAAACGAAAGTTCAACTGGACGAAAATGACACCTACTTTATGTTCAAAGATGTATGTACCTTATTGCCATTTCTATCCAACATGTATAATGCATTAAAATCAGAGCATTAACTTAAGATATATCGATAACACTATACTTCATACGAGGTCGACCGAGGAAATGACTTAAATGATCAGAAAAATAAAGGTTGAAAGCGGGGAGAAAATGAAAATAATGATTATCGACCGTTAAAACAACAATATACTCAACATCAGTCAAATAAAGCAATTTAACTTATTATTATTATTATTATTCACGTCTGAGCCCTGGTGGACCACGCGAAGTACAATTAGAGGCGTTTGTTGTTGTTAGCCTTCCTTTGCGCCCATACTACCAAGTTGTTCCAGTCTGACCAAGTTGTTCCAGTCTTCCTACATTTTTTTCTCTGGCCAACCTTCCAAACGTTAACCTTGTGTCTGAAACAAACTCTATCCAGAATTTCACTTTGTGTAATATTTGCTGATCTTAGGTCCTCTTTAATTGCAGCAATCCATTTAATCATTTCTACTTTAGCTCTACTCCTATTTTCATAAAATTCGACTATTTGTCTAGTTAACCTACTCGGATTCATCCGTTTTATATGTCCGTAAAACTCAAGTCTTTTTTTCTCATATTGCTATGTAGATCTGTGCATTGTTTGATTTCTTGTTTTTCTCGAAGTCGGTATGTTGTGCTATTTATTTGTTTGGGGCCTAAGATTTTTCTTATGATTTTTCTTTCCTATTTTTAAAGTCCGCCATGTCTCTCTCTCTATTCAAAATGAGCGTTTCTGCCCTATATAGACATTCTGGCTTAATAACTGTGTTGTAATTTCTCAGTTTTGTGTTTTTAGATATGCATTTTTTTTGTAAATATTTTGTGTAAGTCTCAAGTCAGTGCTGTTTTCATATTTTGACGTCTACCCTTATTGGCCGCTTTTTCTAACCCATTTTCCATGATTATTTCACTCAAATATTTGAATTGAGAGACTCGTCTGATGTTACCATATTTTGTGTTTAGAAATGGTGTTCTTAGTTTAACTTATTATAATAAAGGGTCTTTCAGGTGGAGCGGTTTTTTTTTAATTTGTGAATAAAACAAAGAATTTGCGTCGATTAAAACGATTTATTGATAATTAAAGAATAGTGTATGACTAGGAGTTTGAATGATATGCTTGTAGCTTTTTAATGTTTCAAACGTTTATTATAGATTTTGATCTACATATGTTTCGCCTTAGGGCTCTCTCAAGAGTAGCTTGAACTAATAGTAACGGTCAAACAGTGAACCCAAGTATACAGGTAAAATTATTTCTTTTTATTTTGTTTTTTTTAACATCTAGTCTTGTGACTATTTCTTAAGGATTTTTTTATTTTCAATATTTCTTGTGGGTCTAATTTTGAGTGTAATTGACTGTAATAATTTAACTTTGTTTATATGTATAATGACATGATGACATTATGATGATGACATGAATGATGACATTAACTTCTTAGACAGAAAGATAAAGAAAAGACACGGTTATACACTTTAGTTCTAAACAATCTTGGCAAGTCAAACTATCTCGTTTTCATGGTCTAATCTAATTATAGGTTAGTTAGTTTTCCTCTAAACAAAAATAATTTAATAAAGAGCTTCATACCGTTAAACAAAGATATCAAAAAGCAAAGCAACGGCTCCAAGAACGATTAATTGACAAATTAGTAAAAAATAAGCAAAGAAAGTTGAATGTACCAAAATTTTATAACATTAAAAAGCAAAAAGATAAATCGTCCAACTTTTTTAATCATTTACACACTTCTAAAGCGAGTGTGTAAATGATTAAATAAACTAAGTTGTAAGACTATTTGTATAAATAAACTTAATGTAGGTAGAATGTTAGATAATTATAAAGATAAAACGGATACTTTGGATAAATCAGGTGTTTATAAAATCAATCATTTTATTGATATAAACAATGTTAAATTATTACGCTCAGAAAAAAAGTAAAAAATTAGACTTAAAAATATTGGAAATAAAAAAATCCCTAAGAACTAGTTATATAATGACTAGCTAAATTTCCAAAACACCTCGGTAATAGATAAGATCAAATTGAAATTAAATATCCCGGTTTTTACCAACCGATATTTACGATAATTAGACTAGACTTTAAAAAAATAATAATAAAAATGAAGTAATTTTACCTGTATACTTGGACACAATACTGTGATTGACTAAGAAGGCGAAACATATAGAGCAAAAATCTATAATAAACGTTTGAAATATTAAAAAGCTACAAATGTATCATATAAAATTCTAGTACTTTCATAATGTTTCATAAAGAACCAACCGCGAAATCCAGAAACATAATATTGTATGACATTTAAACGCAAAAGACAATATCTGCAAAATGACCACCTCTTGCAGCTCCACAGGACATTTTGGATGACTTTTGTCATAACCGTAACTTTCTCTCACCAATGACTCGAATAATTTCATCCTTTAGTTCAGGAATCAATTGTATATTGTTCTTGTGGACCTAGCTTTCCATGTAACTCCAGAGAAAATAGTTCAAAGGTATCAAATCGCCTGATCTTGGTGGCTAATTGACATCACCGTTTCTTGCAATAGAAATGTTTTTCTCAATTATTTTATTAGCAGAGTAAAGTATAGCGCCATCCTGAACCACATATCTCCCAGATCAATATTATTCGATATCGAACACCATTCACAGTTACAGCTTCACCAGCAGCATTCTGAAAGAAATTCAGTCCAATTACACCTCCTGGCCATAATGCACAACAAATAGTGGCTCGTTTAGGATGTAAAGATTTCTCGTGAATCAATCGTGGATTTTCCTCTCCCAAAATGCGACAATTTTGTTTATTAACATACCCACCAATTTCACAATGTGCTTCATCTGAATTGATTGATTTTTTGAAAAAAAATTATCTGGTTGTTCTATGATCCAGGTGACAAATGTACGACTTTTTGAGTGATCCAGCGGCTTTAGTTCCTGTGTTACCACGTAATGTCTACAAACATTTTTCACTAAACGCACATTCTCATAAAATCATTCAACAATTTTAACGCGTTATTGTATTGTGTTTGGCTCCAAATTCACAACCTCAACTGTGTTTTGTTCAAGAATACAAAAAATGTTCAATTTGAAAGACACATTAAGTAAGTCAATTTGTCTATATTGGTGCTTTATTATCGAGCGAAGGCTGTAACAGTCATGATATCAGAAGAATATGTGAAATAGCAAGAAATATAATCTGAAATTTACAGAAGAACTGGAGAGATAAGGACATAACACAGAATGCAAAGAAACCAATAGTAAAAACCTTAATTTATCCAGTAGTATTGTATTGTAGTATTGTTGTATTTCACTGACATACAGGCTAATCAAAAATACGACCTCAAACGCAATGATTATTTTGAACTTTGGTGCTGGAGAATTTTTGGTGCTCCGTCATCAAAAAATCACATCCCTCATTCAAAAAATTAATGAACCCACAAGGCCATTCCAAATTATTCATAAGCGAATATTAAGATTATTCGGCTACATTGTACGCAGGGATGGAGTAATATAAACAGACTGGTGCTGCAGATAGGGATAGAGGGTTCTGGATTGCGCAGTTCATCTCCAAAATGATGGACAGATTAAATTAGGGACCAAACTGATTTATCTCTCCAATATGCAACCAAGGAAGTCAGAAATAGAGAACGCTGACGAGAATTATGTAGTCCGGAAGAGTGCACGAATGGAATGAGTTTTCGCAAGTCACGACTCTTCTCTAAAGAAGAATATGAAGAAGAAGAGATATTACTGAAATATCATTTGGAATATAAGCGCTGGCAAGAATTAAACGAAAAAGACCGCAAAAGGAATAATTTTCCATATGTAAAGAAGAATACGAATACTAACTATACTAAAAACACAAAGAAACCAATAGTAAAAACCTTAATTCATCCAGTAGTATTGTATTGTAGTATTGTTGTATTTCGCTGACATACAGGCTAATCAAAAATACGACCTCAACCGCAATGATTATTTTGAACTTTGGTGCTGGAGAACTTTTAGTGCTTATATTCCAGGGACAGGCAGACAAACAAACACATACGTCATTTAAAAAAATTATGAACCCACTAGGCCATTCCAAATTATTCATAAGCGAATATTAAGATTATTCGGCTACATTGTACGCAGGGATGGAGTAATCTAAACAGACTGGTGCTTCAGATAGGGATAGAGGGTTCTGGATCGCGCGGCACACTCCAAAATGATGGACAGATTAAATTAGGGACCAAACTGGTTTATCTCTCCAATATGTAACCAAGGAAGTCAGAAATAGAGAACGCTGACGAGAATTATGTAATCCGGAAAGTGTACGGATGGAATGAGTTTCCGCAAGTCACGACTCTTCTCTAAAGAAGACCGCAAAAGTATATGTATCGCTATCCTGTAAAAAAGAAGAGAGATATTTTTTTATACAGTGAATAACAAAGTACCTCAAAAAGGTAAATTCTTTTGTGAAACATTTTTTTATTTATATCTTAAATTGCATCTTTAATTTTCTCCGGTATATTTGCGATTACATATTTTATTATTCCCCTTTTTTAGGGCGAAATTAAAAATTTTATATCAGAAAACAAGGAATATCCATTACCAATTATTTACAGTTGCGAAAGTAAAAAAGCAATTTGTGAGATATTCATTTCTATATTAAATTTCCATTTTTTTTTTGCTCCAACGCCTTCCTTAAATTTATACCGATAAAAATGACGGATGAGGCATTATGGGGTCATCGACGGAATATTGAAAATAGCGTTTGAATCTTTTGATGCCTGCGAACATTTTCAAAAAACTGAAAATCTCCCCATCTGAAATTGTTCCTCGTTTGAAAATAATCGCAAAATCAGAATAGTGTTTCATAATGTAATTAAGCTAACTATTATATAATTCTACATAGTTTTTATATATAGGATTAAATCTATTTGCGTTTAATTTCCAACTTGACTTCTGCAATCCAATTAAAAAGTAGTATTTTGTTCATTTACCTTGACTCTTTTAAGCTAGAAAAAATTATGGTTTTGTATATAGAGCTAACGGGGTTAGATAGGGTTATCAGACTAGTACTATATATTTTTGTAAAACGTCATACCAGCCATTATTTTGTTATTTCGACTAAAACTGACTTCGACCTACAAAGCTTCTATCTTACTAGTTGCAATTTAATGTAAAAAATCGAATCCAGTGGTACTGTTTGTGATGCTAACAATCCAACCCGTCAAAAACTTAAACGTATTGCTAAAAACCAAAGTGTGAATGAAAATTCAAAACAATCAATTGCACGTCGTTCATAAAGAGTTGCATTTCAAGATGTATAAAATTTAGTTAACCCAAAAACTCAAACCACATGACCATTTGTTACGTAGAAATTTTGCGGATGGGACTTTAGAGCAACTTGAAACAGATCCACTATTTCAAGAAAAAATCATTTTAAGTGATGAAGCTCATTTTTAATTAAATGGCTTCGTAAACAAGCAAAATTGTCGCATTTGGAATGAAGACAACCTACATGCTGTTCTTCAAACACCTTTATACGCGCAAAAAATTAACAATTTGGTGTGGTTTATAGTCTGGAGTTGAAATTGGGCCGTACTTATTAAAAAACAAAAATGGATATGCAGAGTTACTGTCGATTGAGAACGCTACAGAAACATGATTATTAATTTTTTCTGGCATGAATTGGATGATTTTCATCTGGACGGCATGTGGTTTCAATAAAATGGAGCTACATGTCATACATCTCGTGATACAGTCAATTTATTGAGAGAAAAATTCAATGACCGTGTAATCTCAAGGCATGCCTATATTACCTGGACACCAAGAGCATGCGGTATAATTCCATTGGACTTTTATGTGAAATCATTGGTTTACACGAATAAACTACAAACACTCAATGACCTTCAAACCAACATTATTCGAATCATTGGTGAAATAAATGGCAATTTATGTGGTAAATCGATCAAACATTGGTATTCTATTCTGGGTTTCTTTAAAACACTTAGAGACGATCATTTGCATACAATTATCAAAAAAATAAAGAATACATGACGGCTTGGCGGACTAGGGGGTAAATAAACAGGGAGACAACAAAAATAGTGATTATCGACTATTAAAACAACAATATGCCCAACAACAATCAGAGCAATTTAAGTTAATAAGTAATCCAATTCGCCTATCTTGGGGCTTTAATATCGGACGAAGGCGGTTATTTACATTTATGAGATCAGAAGATATGCGAAATGGCAAGAAATACAATGCAGAATTTGCAGAAGAACTGGATAGATATTCAGAACACAAAGAAACAGATAGTAAAAACCTTGTTTTTTCCAGTATTGCTATATCCCTCTAAAACACGGACTAATATTGTATTAGAAATTAATCCAAAAAGACCGCAAACGGATGAGTTTCCATACGTCATGACTCTCCAGTAAAGAACAATATGAATACTCTTCTGTAAAAAAAGAGATATTTTTTTAAACAATGAATAACAAAATACCTCGAAAAGGTAAATTTTTTTGAGAAACCTTTTATTTATAATATCTAAAATTGAATCTTTAATTGTCTCCGGTATATTTGCGATTACATATTAAATTATTCCCATTTTTTAGGGCGAAATTAAAATTTTAATATCAGAAAACAAGGAATATCCATTACCAATTACTTACAGTTGCGAAAATAAAAAAGCAATTTGTGAGATATTCATTTCTATATTAAATTTCCATTTTTTTTTGCTTCAACGCCATCCTTAAATGTATACCGATAAAAATGACGGATGAGGCATTATGGGATCATCGACGAAATATTGAAAATAGTCTTTGAATCTTTTGATGCCTGCGAACCCTTTCAAAAAATTGAAAATCTCCCCATTTAAAATTGTAGCTCGTTTGAAAATAATCCCAAAATCAGAATAGCGTTTGCGGTCATCGACAGCTTTCAAAACTCATTTACCGCTAATTTAGTTCTTACTGTTTCTTTCAATGTAAACATTTCATTTCATAATGTAATTAACTTAAATAATTAATGTGATTTAACTCATACTACTAACAATATTAGAAAAAGACATCATGTGAGATGGAGCTCAAAGAAAAAGCTTTGTGGGAAAATTTTATAAATATTTAAATATTGGATTAAATATATTTGCGTTTATTTTCGAACTCGAGAAGATTTCTACAATCCAATTAAAAAGTAGTATTTTGCTCACGTACCTCGAATCTTATAAGCTAGAAAAAATTATATATTTTTTTTGTAAATAGAGCTAACGGGGTTATAAAAGGTTATCAGACTTGTACTATAAATTTTTGTAAAACGTTATACCAGCCATTTTTTTATTATTCTGGCCAAAATTGATATTTGTATTTAGTATTGTTTGGCAAATCATCTCGAAAAATAATGAATATATTCGGGCTACGTTTCGCGCCAAACGTGAAACTTATGTGGTTATGATTGTTACCAGTGGTACTGGTAAGAATCCAACCCGTCAAAAACTTAAAAGTATTGCTGAAAACATCGATGCTGTGAACCAAAGTGTCAATAAAAATCTAGAACAATCAATTACACGTCGTCCTAAAAAACTTGGACTTTCTTATGGCACTACATGGAATATTCCTCATAAAGATTTGCATTTCAAGACGTATACAATATAGTTATCTACTTATCTACATGTTGTTCTTCAAACAACTTTGCATCCACAAAAATTAACAATTTGGTGTAGTTTATAGTTTGAAGGTATAATTGGACCGTTCTTATTTGAAAACGATAATGGAAATGCAGTTACTGTCAATGAAGAACGCTGCAGAAACATAATTATTGATTTTTTCTGGCTGAATTGAATGATTTTTATCTGGACTGCATATCGTTTCAACAAGATGGTGCTATATCTTATTTATACAAGAAATTAATGAACCCTCAAGGCCCTCCCAAATTATTCATGAGCGAATGCTAAGATTCTTCGACCACATTAAACGTAGGGATAGCAGTAACCTAGACAGACTGGTGCTGTAGGGACGGGTGGGGGGTTATAGATTACGTGACAGATCTCCAAAATGATGGACAGATAAAATTAGAGACCAAACAGGACCATGTCTCTCCAATATCCAACCAGAGGAGCCAGAAATAGAGAATACAGGTGAGAATTAATCCGAAAAGGTCGCAAACGGAATGAGTTTCCATACGTCATGACTCTCCAGTAAAGAAAAATATGAATACTCTCCTGTAAAAAAAAAAGAAAGATACTTTTTAAACAGTGTACCGTACAGTGTGTTTTAAACAAAGTACCCCGAAAAGCTAAATTATTTTGTGAAACCTTTTATGTATAATAGTATAATATCTTAAATTGCATCTTTAATTTTCTCCGGTATATTTGCGATTACATATTTTATTATTCTCCTTTTTTAGGGCGAAATTAAAATTTTCTATCAGAAAACAAGGAATATCCATTACCACTTACTACAATTATTTACAGTTCCGAAAGTAAAAAAGCAATTTGTGAGATATTCATTTCTATATTAAATTTCCATTTTTTTTTTGCTCCAGCGCCTTCCTTAAATTTATACCGATAAAAATGACGGATGAGGCATTATGGGATCATCGACGGAATATTGAAAATAGCTTTTGAATCTTTTGATGTTTACGAACCCTTTCACAAAATTGAAAACCTCGCCATCGAAAATTGTTGCTCGTTCAAAAAGAATCCCCAAATCAGAATAGTGTTTGCGGTCATTAACGGCTTTCAAAACTCATTTACTGCTAATTTAGTTCCGTTCCTTTGATTGTAAACAGTTCATTTCATAATGTAATTACCATTTACCGCTAATTTAGTTCTTACTGTTTCTTTCAATGTAAACATTTCATTTCATAATGTAATTAACTTAAATAATTAATGTGATTTAACTCATACTACTAACAATATTAGAAAAAGACATCATGTGAGATGGAGCTCAAAGAAAAAGCTTTGTGGGAAAATTTTATAAATATTTAAATATTGGATTAAATATATTTGCGTTTATTTTCGAACTCGAGAAGATTTCTACAATCCAATTAAAAAGTAGTATTTTGCTCACGTACCTCGAATCTTATAAGCTAGAAAAAATTCTGTTTTTTTTTTGTAGATAGAACTAACGGGGTTATAAAAGGTTATCAGACTTGTACTATAAATTTTTGTAAAACGTTATACCAGCCATTTTTTTATTATTCCGGCCAAAATTGATATTTGTATTTAGTATTGTTTGGCAAATCATCTCGAAAAATAATGAATATATTCGGGCTACGTTTCGCGCCTAACGTGAAACTTATGTGGTTATGATTGTTAGCAGTGGTACTGGTAAGAATCCAACCCGTCAGAAACTTAAAAGTATTGCTGAAAACATCGATGCTGTGAACCAAAGTGTCAATAAAAATCTAGAACAATCAATTACACGGCGTCCTAAAAAACTTGGACTTTCTTATGGCACTACATGGAATATTCCTCATAAAGATTTGCATTTCAAGACGTATACAATATAGTTAATTGGAATGAAGGTTATCTACATGTTGTTCTTCAAACAACTTTGCATCCACAAAAATTAACAATTTGATGTAGTTTATAGTTTGAAGGGATAATTGGACCGTTCTTATTTGAAAACGATAATGGAAATGCAGTTACTGTGAATGAAGAACGCTGCAGAAACATAATTATTGATTTTTTCTGGCATGAATTGAATGATTTTTATCTGGACTGCATGTTGTTTCAACAAGATGGTGAAAAGATGGTATAAATCTTATTTATACAAGAAATTAATGAACCCTCAAGGCCCTCCCAAATTATTCATGAGCGAATGCTAAGATTCTTCGACCACATTAAACGTAGGGATAGCAGTAACCTAGACAGACTGGTGCTGTAGGGACGGGTGGGGGGTTATAGATTACGTGACAGATCTCCAAAATGATGGACAGATAAAATTAGAGACCAAACTGGACCATGTCTCTCCAATATCCAACCAGAGGAGCCAGAAATAGAGAATACAGGTGAGAATTAATCCGAAAAGGTCGCAAACGGAATGAGTTTCCATACGTCATGACTCTCCAGTAAAGAAAAATATGAATACTCTCCTGTAAAAAAAAAAAGAAAGATACTTTTTAAACAGTGTACCGTACAGTGTGTTTTAAACAAAGTACCCCGAAAAGCTAAATTATTTTGTGAAACCTTTTATGTATAATATCTTAAATTACATCTTTAATTTTCTCCGGTATATTTGCGATTACATATTTTATTATTCTCCTTTTTTAGGGCGAAATTAAAATTTTATTATCAGAAAACAAGGAATATCCATGACCACTTACTACAATTATTTACAGTTCCGAAAGTAAAAAAGCAATTTGTGAGATATTCATTTCTATATTAAATTTCCATTTTTTTTTGCTCCAGCGCCTTCCTTAAATTTATACCGATAAAAATGACGGATGAGGCATTATGGGATCATCGACGGAATATTGAAAATAGCTTTTGAATCTTTTGATGTTTACGAACCCTTTCACAAAATTGAAAACCTCGCCATCGAAAATTGTTGCTCGTTCAAAAAGAATCCCCAAATCAGAATAGTGTTTGCGGTCATTAACGGCTTTCAAAACTCATTTACCGCTAATTTAGTTCCGTTCCTTTGAATGTAAACAGTTCATTTCATAATGTAATTAACTTAACTGGTAATGTAATTTAACTCGTAATTTAACTCTTACTGACAAAATCAGAAAAAGTCACCATAACTGTGTGAGATGGAGATCAAAGAAAAACCTTCTGGGAATATAAATATTAAAATAATTTTCACTCATAGTTTTTAAACATTGGATTAAATCTATTTGCATTTAGTTTACTGCTCAAAATGATTTCCGCAATCCAATTTTTAATTAATATTTCGTTCAGGTATCTCGAATCTTGTACACCAGAAAAAATTCTGATTTTGTAAATAAATCTAACCGGGTTATAAAGGGTTAAACTAGGGCTATTATATATTTTTGTCAAACGTCATACCAGCCATTTTTTTTCTATTCAAGCCAAAATTAACATTTGTATTTGTTGTTTTGCAAATCATCATGAAAAATAATTAATATCTTCGGGCTAAGGTTCGCGTCTTACGTGAAATGTACGTTCAACATAATCGACCTACAGAGCTTACTATTCTTAATTTAATTCAAAAATTCCAATCAAATGGTATCGTTTGTGATGTTAAGAATCCAACCGGTCAGAAACTTAAACCTATTGCTACAAACGTCGATGCTGTGAACCAAAGTGTTATTGAATATCCAGAACAACCAATTACACGTCGTTCTCAAGAACTTGAGCTTTCTTATGACACTACATGGAATATTCCTCATAAAAATTGGCATTTCCAAACGTATAGAATTTAACCCAAAAATTCAAACCAAATGACCATTTCTTACGTAGAAAGTTTGCAGATGAACCTTTAGAGCAACGAAACAGATCCACTATTTCATGAAAAAATCATATCTACCGTTGTGAAGCTCATGTTTAATTAAATGGCTTTAATAATGGCTAAAAAGTTTTAATATCAGAAAATAAGGAATATCCATAACCAATTATTTACAGTTGCGAAAATAAAAAAGCAATTTATGAGATATTCATTTCTGTATTAAATTTCCATTTTTTATTTGCTTTAACGCCTTTCTTAAATTTATACCGATAAAAATGACGGATGAGGCATTATGGAATCATCGATGGATTATTGAAAATAGACTTTGAATCTTTTGATGCCTGCGAACCCTTTCAAAAAATTGAAAACCTCGTCATCTAAAATTGTTGCTCGTCCTAAAAGAATCTCAAAATCAGAATTTGGTTCTTGCCGTTTCCTTGAATGTAAACATTTCATTTCATAATATAAATATCTTAAATTGGTAATGTAATTTACCTCATACTACTAACAAAATTAGAAAAATACATCATAACGGTGTGAGATGGAGCTCAAATAAAAAGCTTTGTTGGAATATAAACATTAAAATATTCAATTAAATCTATGCGCGTTTAATTTTCAACTCGACAAGATTTCTGCAATCCAATTAAAAGGTAATACTACGATTTTAAATGATATGTAGCTTTTTAATGTTTCAAACGTTTATTATAGATTTTGCTCTACATATCTTTCGCCTTGCTAGAGCTTTCTCAAGAGTAACTTGAACTTATACTAATGGTCAAACACAGTGTTTCCAAGTATACAGGTAAAAAGAAAAATTCTTGTTTTTTTAACGTCTAGTCTAATTATTTTACTATCGGCTAGTAAAAACCGGGCTATTCAATTACAATATAATCTTATCTATTACTGGGGTATTCTGGACTATTATTACTTTTTTGGACTATTATTTAGATATGACTATTTCTGAAAAAATTCCAATATTTTTAGTAGGTCTAATTTTTTACTTTTCTTTTCTAAGTGTAATAATTTAACATTATTTATATCTATAAAATAGTCTATAATAACGAAGTGAAAACATTACTAGAAGAGAGTAATATAATTAAAATTAGACTAAACCTTACTAATAAATATCAAACGGAAATAAAAACAAAAACATTCAAAGTATATCCACTTACAACTTTAAAATTTATAACTTCAGCCCCGAAATTTTATGGATTACCTAAGATTCATAAAGAAAATTATCCGATATGACCGGTAGTCTCGTATGTTAATGCACATAGTTATAAGCTATGTAATGAATTAAGTCATAGGTTATCTAAATTAATCAATTTTCAGTCACGATATCCAATTAAAAATTCATTGAAGTTTATACAAAAAACTAAAGACATTACATTAACGAATAATGCAAAATAAGCTTCTTTTGATGTAAAACTTTAACTGTAAAACTTTTTTACTTCTATGCCAGTAAATGAGTTAATTACAATTTTAAAAAGACACATAGATAATGCAGACATAGAAGGCAAATTACAAATTGAACTAAAAATAGCAATCCTAGTTTGTCTAGAACAAAACTATATATATAATATAATATCACCTATCTCATCTTTGTTATCCGAATTTTTTTTGCCTGATTTCGAAAATGTTACTTTTAACTCTAAAAATCCATCAATTAACAATATATAACACTGACACAGATACGTGGACGATGTTTTCTGCATTTGGAATGATACAGAAAGAAATTTACACACGTTTTTAGGCCATTTGAATTCCATAAACAACAATATTCAATTCACTATAGAGATTAGACTTAATGATGAAATTAACTTCCTAGACATAAAGATAATGAAAATATCTAATAAATTACAATCTGATATTTACAGAAAACCGACTACAACAGACACGGTTATACACTTTAATTCTAAACAATCTTGGCAAGTCAAACTATCTGCTTTTCATAGTCTAATACATAGATTACATATTTTATTATTCTCCTTTCTTAGAGCGAAATTAAAATTTAACTATCAAGGGAAACAAGGAATATCCATTTCCAATTATTTACAGTTGCGAAAGTAAAAGAAGAATAGTAAATTAGAATAAAACGGATACTTTAGATAAATAGGGTGTATATAAAGTTAACTGTAAAGATTATGAAGCTGTATATATCGGTCAAAGTGGTAGAAGTATAGGTTGTAGAATAAAAAACACAAAAAAGATATCTTATTATAAAAAGGACCGGAATTTCTACACATTGTATTGAAAACCAGTATCAGTATCATTTTATAGATATAAACAATGTTAAATTATTACACAGAAAAGTAAAGTAAAAAATATGATCAGCTAAATTCCTAAAACACCCCGGTAACAGATAAGATCATATTGTAATAGAATTACCCGGTTTTTACCAGCCGATATTTAGGATAATTAGACTAAACGTTAAGAGAACAAGAAATAAAAAAGACATAATTTTACCTGAATACTTCGAAACACTGTGTTTGACCATTAGTATTAATTCAAACTACTCTTGAGAAAGCCCTAACATGGGGAAACAAGCGTAGTACAAAATCTATAACAAACGTTTGAAACATTAAAAAGCTACAAGTGTATCATTTAAAATACCATTTTAATTAATTATAGTGAATATGTCTTCATTTTAACTTTTTGGCAAAAAATTTTTGATTTAAATCTTCAGAACTACAAACAAGGAATTTTTAATAACACTTAAATTTTAATTAAAAGCTATAAATATTATTTATTTTTGATAATCGTTAATGATAAATATTTTAAACTTTAAGGATGTATCGTAGGTATGTCAAAATGCTACAAAACGTGTAAAGATTAACATTGACAGAATATTCGCTACTTAATTCTTCAATTACTATGAAAATATCAAATCGATTGACTAAGCCATTTAAAAGTTATTACACTTTAAAATTATCGTAATTTTATGCGCGATCTTATGGAGATTCACTAACATAATAGATTAAAAACGTTATAAATATGTATACAAAGAAGAGCTCCAAAGCTCAAGCGTTTGCCTCCGATTGCACCTCCTATACATCCTCAACAAGGCGTTACTTTATATTCCTAAAATGTGCATATAAATATAATTTACGTAGCAATATAGAAAGGTGTGAAACGAATTTGGTAAAAGTATCTCCTCTGTCACAGTAAATTTACAGTATAATGAGTACAGTAGATAGGGGATAAAAAATATTAGACTACCATCCATTATCTGGAAATGGCAAGTCGTTCGAAAGAGGAGGCCAATTTCAAGAACGATTTAATACATCGACAAAATACTTCGGCAAATTCAACGACACGTAAACAAAAATTAGTTTTCCACTATGGAAAATAAAAGAAAGAAACATTGACGACAATAAACCACATAATATCTTAAATTTTTTGATTCGTACAACTCTTCAGGTCAGCGGGCAAGGAAAATGACACTCACGAGGATCATTATGGAATAAAGTAGTATTTGACGCGTTATACTAGGCTAATTTAAAAGTTCGCGAAGCTAAATGATAAAACAAGTTTATAGTTGGAAAAATTACTTTATTTTTCCGTGTATTCCCAATACATTTTTTCCAGCGGTTCTCCAATTCGTTTATTCCATCTCTATAGTGATTTTCTGGTCCTTCAAAATACTCATATACGGCTGCTATAACTCCTTCGTTTGATGAAAAAAGCTTGCCACGTAGGAATTTTTTCAGGTTTCGGAATGGATGAAAATCAGAGAGGGTCAGATCTCATCAACTCGAACTCGAGCAATTCGTAATGTAACTCCTTCAATTTGGCCATTGAAAGAACGCCTCTGTGAGTTGGTGCATTGTCTTGATGAAAACTCATTTTTTCTTTGTTAAATGCCTTTTGCATCCCAAAAAATTGATGCTATAAACTTTTTGATCGATTTTGACCACTTTCGCTGATTCGGAGCTGAACAACCGGGCTTAGTTCACTCTGCGATTTGTTGTCGCAGTTCAGGATCATAGTGTCATCAACAGTTACAAAGTCTCCAAGTCTCATCAACAGTTACAAAACGGCATTTAAAATCTATTTTATTCTTTCGAAAAAGATCCAAAATGTTGGTTAGAAAGTTTTACTTGAAGTCGTTTTTGATTAGAATTTAACAAATGCGGCATTCATTTTGCTCGTAGCTCAAGCTCAATTCCTTTCTCAAAATATGAAACACCCCTTCTGTTGAGATGATATTACCATATTTCACTCAAAGTTAATTGTCTGTTATCTATAACCCTATCATGTATAAAATTAATTATTTGTTCAGTAGTTACACTTATTGGACGTCCAGAACAAGGATCATCATCGAGGCTTGAACGACCACATTGAAAATCACATGCCCACTTACAAACCGCTGTTTTTGAAAGATCAGACTCCCTTTATACTTTTACCATTTCACTATGAATTTCCATTGCCTTTAAACCTTTTTTTACGAAGAATTTAATCACTGCACGATTTTCAATATTTTCCATTTTAAAAAATAGCACCGATATATTTGTTTAAGCTGCTGTTTTTGTACGAATAAATAGACAGATCAACTTGAAACTTTACATATATTCATATGAAGAATGAAACTTCAAAATGTAGTAGATTATATAGTTCTTTTACAGCAGTATATAACAGTATATATTATAGAGCACTGTAGGTGTCACTCCGCGAACTTTACAATGGACCTAGTACAGAGCACTAGCCAACACAAATAGGTAATAATTATCAAGAAATCACTAATGTTCTGAAACTACGACTTACGTTTATTGTTTTTTTTTCAGTTTTTGTAAACAATCTTTTTCTTTGCATTAGGCAGGGTGTAAGAGAAATTACTCTCGTAGATTTAACAAACGGTTCAAAAATTGTAAAAACATTATTTTAGAGATAAAAGAAAGGAAAAAAGGAAGGATATATATATATATATATATATATATATATATATATATATATATATATATATATATATATATATATATATATATATATATATATATATATATATTACTTACGGAAAAGAATATTAAAAAGCAAAAGAACATCACTCATTTTCTAGGTGTGTGCTTTGTCATTTGTTTATCCACCACCAAAACGTAAACAGGCGTTCAGTTTGAATCAAACTGATGGCGGCTTAAGGCGAGAAACTAGTCTTGGTAGACGCTTGGAGCCAGAAGACGAAACGGGAAAGCACGAATAAATTTTCTTTGCGTTTTAAAATCTTTATCCTCGGACCCAATATACGACTTTTCGTGCATATCTTGTACTTACCGATACCTAGAACGGTCACAAATGGTCTAGCGAAGTCTGACTATTATATACGATATGGCCCATAGCATATAGTTATGGTTTTGGTCGTTCCTCTCCAAGCCTTGTTAACATTTTGGTGACAGACAACGGAATGACCAACACAATGACTGACCAACAACTGAAAGCAAAGCACCCACGTGGAGCATGGATGAATTTTCTTTGTTGGATGGCTTATAAATGTTGTCTCGTCGGATGGCTTATAAATGGAATTTTTTGACTTCTTTGGACTGCGTCCAACGAGACAAGAGTAGTCAGGAGTATAGATCCCCGAACGTTGGGTTCCACAATCTCACGTGGAACGCACAACAGCCTGCGTCTCTGCCATAATGAACAATGGTTAGTTGCTTGACCAGGAGGAAACCCCACCCATCCCATACATTGCAGGGCACATGTATAACTCCTGACTACTGTTATCTCGTTGAACGCAGTCCAAAGAAGTCAAAAAACTATGATATGTATACGATTGTACCAACCTAAGAAAAAAATAATATTTACATTCATAAATTCATATTCATAAACCGCGCGCGGTTTAAATGACTCAGTCCCGTAGAGGAAAGCCCAGGACCGTGAAAGTTGGAAGCATGATGAAGAGGCCTTCATCCTGCAGTGGATCGACATGGGCTGATATATATATATATATATATATATATATATATATATATATATATATATATATATATATATATATATATATATATATAGATCATCACCATCAGCCCATGTCGATCCACTGCGAAGAAGTGGATTCAGTACAATGGATCACATCCAGGTTGTACAGCAGGTCATAGAAAGGCACAACGAATACACCATGCCACTATGCTTGGCTTTTATCGACTACGAAAAAGCATTTGATTCCATCTCAAAGCATGCGATAATGGATGCACTGCTTAGCCAAGGTGTAGAGAGAGCCTATGTATGTCCGCGAAGAAGACCGAAAGCACGATGGACTGATGACATCGTTAAGTATATTGGACCCGAGTGGCAGAGGAAAGCCCAGGACCGTGAAGGTTGGAAGCATGCTGAAGAGGCTTTCATCCTGCAGTGGATCGATACGGGCTGATGATGATGATGATGATGATGATGATGATATATATATATATATATATATATATATATATATATATATATATATATATATATATATATATATATATATATTATTATTATTTTGTGATTTATTGGAATTTTCGGTGAATTAATAAATTATAATTTCTTTATTGCTCTGTTAACGTTTCATTTTACTAATAAACCATCTTCAGAACAACTCAATATCTAATTAAACAATTAATTTCCTAAACTTTTTGAATAAAATATGACTTTTTTTTAATTTTTAATTTGAAAAATTGATTGAAAAATGTTTCAATTAAAAAAAAAAGAGTTTTGTACTAGTCTATCATTTCAAATAAAAAAGTTGGCCTACGTCAGGTTTTAAAAATGTTACACTGTATATATCATATTGTAAAATATTTTAATACAAAAAATTAATATGTACTGTATACAAAAATTGTATATACAGATATTTGCAATTTTTATACTGTTTAAACAGTTAATATTATCCTGAAACGCAATGTAAATGACCAATGTCTGTCCTAGTTACATATTTTCTGTTAAACGGCAGCTTTACGGTAATCTATTATAACAATGTTTTAATGTTTGTGAAGTGTTATCAAGCAGTAACGGCTTTCGATGTTTAAAAAGTTGGTTTCATGTACCGCTAAAATTTATTAAAATGGTTTAATAAACTCCCTTTTACAGGTAGGATGTTATACCAAATATTATTTCGAACCAAGAGCACTTACTGATAAGTTGTGTATATTTCTTTTTCAGGTACGAAAATACAATGTTAACATTTTTAGTAAGATATTACAATATAAAGAGTCTTTCAAATTGAGTGATCTTTTTAATTCTTGAATAAAAGACAGAATTTGCGTTAGTTTTAAAAAACTATTTTTAATTGAAGCATGACATTCATACATGCAATGTATGACATTTAAATAGGAAAGACAATATCTGCCAAACGACCACCTCTTGCAGCTCCACAGACATCCACGCTTTTGCAAACATTTTAGATGACCTTTTTGGCATAGCCGTGGCTTTATCTCACCACTGACTTGAATAATTTCATGCTTTAGTTCAGGAATCGATTGTGAATTGTTCTTATAAACCTGGCTTTTCAGAGTAAGATATAGCAACATCCTGTTGGAATAACATATCCTCCAGATTAATATTATTCAGCCAACAAAAATCAAGTTATTATCGCACAGTTACAGCTTCACCAGCAGCATTCTGAAAGAAATTCGTCCCAATTACACCTCCTGGCCATAATGCACACCAAACAATGACTCGTTTAGGATGTAAAGGTTTCTCATTAATCAGTCGTAGTTTTTTCTCACCCCAAATGCGGCAATTTTCTTGATTATCATAGCCACCAATTTCAAAATGCTTCATCTGAAAAGATGATTTTTTGAGAAAAACCCGTTACAATAGTTACTACCGTTACTAATAGGTTGATGCATAATTAAGTTCGTTTTTTTTTCAACAAATTTTATTCAACAAAAACAATAAAAATATTTAACCAAAACATGTTTAAATGATTATTCTGGAGCGTATTCACCATCGACTTCAAGAACTGCTTCCCATTTGCTTGGCAGTTGGTCGATTCCTCGGGCGAAGAAGTCACGATTCTTGGAGGCGATCTACGGCTTAACATCGGCAACCAAGTCTTCCAAATCGTCGTAGACTTTGTTCCTTTGCAAATTTTTCAGCAACCTGTTGACGTGAGAGTCCGTAGGTGCTTCAGTCGTTGAATATGGCGGATGTGGGAGCAGATCCCACCCCTTATTGGCGTTGGATTCGACGCCACGCTCTCAACATGAGGACGGGCGTTATCGGGGTGGAACACGATGTGGTTTTTTTTGGGCGTTCTTTTCGCCTCGATTGCAGCGTGAAGGCGGTTAAGTTGAGCCAGATAGACGTCGCTGTTAATGTTGAACTGCCGCTTGCCATTTTTGTCCGGAATTCGCCACTGCTAACGCTCATCTGCAAAAAACAAGAAATGGGAGAAAAAAATTGAAAAAAACCACTAACCATTCTCGTTCCACCAATAGCAAATGTCATTTGAGATGATCTCCCAGTGGATGATTCCGCTTCTGTCCCACCAAACGCACCGCATTGCCTTCTTACAGTGGACATCTTTCGGTATGCCTTTGGGCGAAACACCTGGCGATACGCAAACCTTCTTTCTTTTGATGTTTTTGAAGAAGAGCCAAGATTCGTGTCCAGTGACGAGGTTCTTCAGAAATGGTGTTTGTTCGTTTCGCTGCAGCAAATCGGTAAAAATTCGAACGCCATCGGCTTTGTTGTCGTCGGAGAGCTCCTGAGGGACCCATCCAGCCAGTTTCCACACCTTTCCGAGCTTTTTAAGATGACGGACAATCGTTGACTGGCTGACATCGAAATCGTCTGCCAGCATTCGTGTTGTCAAACTTTCGTCCTCTTCCACCGCTGCCAGAAGTGCCTGATCGTCGAAATCCGATGGTCGACCTCTTCCTTCTTCATCTTTAAGCGATGTTTCACCATCCTTGAAACGCTTAAGCCATTTTTGGACCATTCTCTCACCAATTGTTCTTTCACCAAACAGTTATATATATCGCGCGCGGACTCTGTTGCTTTCCATACTTTCTCGAAGTGGTAGAGCATAATATGCAGTTCGTGATTTTCAACACGCATTATAACAATACTAAACCTGAAAGATAAGTTTATAAAAAATAATAATAAAAAATGCAAATTCCAACAAGTTAAAAGTAAAAATAAATAGCGAACTTAATTATGCACCAACCTAATAATTCTTGTTCGGTGTCTAAACGTGCATTATAAGTTCAAGGAGAATTCGCTATTTAGGCCCATCTGGTCATTTAACGGAATACCTCAAATATTTCCTTTGATAAATTTCTAAGCTATCTAAGGGCCGGTTCTACAATGCAAGTATATACCAGGTATAAGCTATACTAAGAATAAAATATCAAACGCCCTTTCTACAATCGCCGAATAAAGCTATTAATTATTATATTAATCGACAGATATAAGTTATCCCCTTGAATTTGGGCGGATATACTCCGCATATAGTTATACTTGCTTTCTATTGGCCAGCTTCAGTTGTCAGTATTAATAAACATAACCTGTCCTTTCTTTATACTCGACAGTTTTATGCTTTTTTAATTATAACAGTGAAATAAATAATAGATATGGATCCCATAAACTTAAACATTTTTGATTCTGATGAAAGTGATTTTGAAGACATAGTTTTAATTGCATTTTTTAGGCCCGATTAGTTTGACGTAGAGTAGAGTAGATTTTGACGACCTGAAGTTTTTTAAACGTTTTCGCTTACAAAAACGAACTTGTGCAATGTTGATGAAGATGGCATTAAATCTTCAACAGATCGTAATCGTGCTATAAAACCTGCAACAAAATTGTTTTTGACATTGCGTTTTTACGTTACGCGTAGTATGTTACTTGCAGATGGAGATTTCGCAGGAGTAAGCAAACATCTGCAAGTACGATTGTCACCCAGGTAACTTTGGCGATTGCATCATTATGTGGAAGGTACATCAAGTTCCCAGAAACAGAAGCAAATCACCACAAGCTAAAGGAAGAGTTCTATGCTATTGCAAGGTTTCTTCATGTTATCGGTCCATCGTCTGCACTCATGTCCGTATCATTTCACCAGGTTGAAATGAAGCAGAAAGGTATCGGAAGGGATGTTTTTCATGGAATGTTTAAACAATATGTAATGCATGCCTACATATAATGGATATTGTTGCACGGTGGCCTGGATCAACTCATGATCAAACCATCTACAGCAAAAGCAGAATTAAAAGAAGGTATAATGATAATGTAAGGTACAGTAATACCAACATCATAATAGTACCTTTACAACACCCAAATACTCCAGCATAAATCCTTTTTAATAAATCTCATATCCGAACAAGACACTGTGTAGAAACATGTTATGGAGTTTGGAAACGCAGGTTTTCTATTCTGTCTAATGGTATCCATGTGTCATTGGAACATTCCAAGGCGATAATAGTTGCAACTGCTATTCTACACAATCTTGCAATAGATAAACATGAAGAAGAGCCACCAGTCGAATACGACTTACATGAGCTGCAAATAGAGCCTGCAAATAGAGCAGAAATATATATAAATATGAAACCGGATTTTTTGTATAGAAAAGAAGTGAAGCGCTGCTCAGTAAGTGCGTGTCTCATGCAAATAAGTAGTAATCGGATGGAGCCAAGTCTGCTGACTAAGCCGCATGTAAAAATTTAATACATCACACCCTATTGATCCCACCAAACACAGAGCATTTTCTTATCAAGCGATTTGGCTCTGCAGTCGATGTTGATGGTTCGACCGGAGTTACCCATGATATTTTACGCTTAGGATTCTCAAAATATATCCACTTTTCATCGCCAGTCACAATTCGATGAGGAAATAATTTTTGACGATTTTTTTACGAACCTCACCCATCCCTTCAATTGGAGGGCATATGTTTCATACATCGATGGTCTAATAATTAAAATCAGTTTTTCAGCCGACCTTGTAATAAGTGTAGCGTCATCCACATACCTTAAATTAGTTATTTTAATGACACCAATACTAACACCACCCCTCCAATTCTCAAAAGCTCTACGCTTGATATATTCACTATAAATGTTAAATATAATTAGCGACATTGACATTAATGCATTCCTGTCTGATTATTTTACTGGCGGAAAACGCTTCGTATGTTCGATCTTCTATTTTCATCACTGCACTGTTTTTCTTGTAAAAATGACAAATTGAGCCAATCAGGTAATTTGATATCGCTTTTCTTTGCAGAACTTGTCATAATTTCTCCCATTTTATGCTGTCAAACGCTTTCCGATAATTAAGGAAACAGAAGTATACTGGATGGTTAACTTCTCTGGCTTTTTTGTTTAGATATCAGTAGCAACTCGTGAGGCACTGCCCCTCCAGCATTTATCACAGTAAACAATTTTTCAGAGCAAAATACCATATTTAATTTCCGTTCAGTTTCTTTCCTTTAACTAATTTTCCTGGTTCACCTCTTGCATAGGGTATCGATAGCACGGAAAGTAAAAAGGTGGAAGGGCAAAAAAAAATCTTCAGCAGCACTATTTTCTTCTAAACCTTAAAAACCCACCAGCCGCCACTGTTATATATACATATATGGATCTATATATATATATATATATATATATATATATATATATATATATATATATATATATATATATATATATGTATGTATATATATATATATATATATATATATATATATATATATATATATATATATATATATATATGTATGTATATATATATATATATATATATATATATATATATATATATATATATATATATATATATATATATATATATATATATATACATATATATTTGAAAAACAGAAATTTGTCATCTGTACTTCCACGTACCTCTGTTCGTTTCAAATCAGCCGCCACCATCACGTCGAGACAAGTACCACCCAGGACCGGTTTCGGGCCTGACAGCCGTGACTCGACAACCGGATGTACTCCCGGAAAAAGATCCAGTACATGTTTTTCTATCCGTGAAACAGTACGCACAAACATATATATATATATATATATATATATATATATATATATATATATATATATATATATACATATATATTGCTCCATATATATTTGTCCCAGCCAAATGGAATAAATTCGTTAATAAATAAATGGAGGCGTGTTCGAAAAAACGTTTGAACACGTCGATTGGTATTTTTAGATGCGCAATTTTTTCAACAAATTTTTTTATACAGGGTGTGTCATGTAACAGTGGCCAATATCAACTTTCTTATTTTAAATACAACACCCTATATATTATTTAATTTTTGGATTCTTCAGGAAATTCTAGACATATTTCATGTAAAATATCCTAGACTTATCTTCAACTGTTTCGGAAATATTAAGTAATTCTTCGAACATTATCAGCAAATAGGCAAAGATAAAAAATCAGGTTTTTAAAGGTAGGTATTTATTGTATGAAACGTCAATAAAATCAACGTGCCTTTTAAATTAGTTTTCTTTAACGTGTGTGATTCATTTGATTTAAACATGGTGTATTTATCAGAGAGTCATAAAATAACTATCTTAATTATGATAGGTTATGGAGATAGGACACGAACTCAAGCCGAAGTTATTCGTCTCTTTAGGGAAAAAATCCTGACTTACCATCCATATCCCAAGGTACAGTAAGTAAAGTTGAAAAACAATTTAGAGAACTGGGACACGTGAGACAAATTAAGAAGGAAGCAGTGTCGTTGACCGATAACAAAAAATTGGATGTAATGCTTGCATTCCAAGACAATCCGCATACCTCAACTCGACAAGTTGCCTTGGAAAACAATGTTGGTTGCTCTTCGGTTGCCAGAATATTGAAAGAGAATGCATCCGTATAAGCTACAGCCTACTCAAGAGCTTAGTGAAGACTACTTCGACAGGAGAATGGAGTTTTGCGAACAAATGATGCACAGAATAGACAACAACCTTCTGAGAGTGGAAAACGTTTTATTTTCTGATGAATCTACTTTTACTCTTCATGGGCATGTCAATCGCCAGATCTGTCGTTATTGGTCGAGAGAAAATCCTCACTGGATGCGGGAAATTCACACACAAAGACCTGAAAAGATTAATGTCTGGGCAGGTATTATAGGAGATCAAATAATTGGTCCAATATTTTTCGATCAAAATTTAAATGGGGTAAATTACTTAGACTTTCTCCAAAATCAGCTCATTCCAAATCTTATAAATTTGTACCCTAATAGAAAAAATCCTCAATTGCTAGCCGACACAATTTGGTTCCAACAAGATGGAGCACCCCCCATTATCAAGTTAATGTGCGGCAGTACCTCGATAATGTGTTTCCAAATCAAAGGATTGGGAGGAGAGGGCCACTAGAATGGCCACCAAGGTCCCCAGACCTCACTCCGCTGGATTTTTTTTATTTATGGGGATATCTCAAAAGCGTCGTATAGAAAACCAAGCCACAAGATCTAAATGATTTAAGACGACGCATTACCGACAACATTAGGTCAATTATGCCACAAACATTAAATAATATCAGGAATCAGTTTTACTTGAAGTTGGGATGTTGCCAGGACGTCCAGGGTTCACAATTCGAGCATTTGTTACATTAAATGTTTTAAATAAAAAATTTATACAATAACAAAATAGTCTTGAAATTTCCACAATTTTGTTTACATTGTTAAAATAAAGTGTAGTTGCGCATTTTTTCCAACGAAAACCTTTTATACAGGGTGTGTCATGTAACAGAGGCCAATATCATCTTTCTATTGTGTGTTGTAGCGAATTTCTGTAATCAAATAATTTTCAAAAAAAAAATCAAAAAAGCCAGTTAATTTTTGCAATAAATCTGAAAACACTTAATATTTCCGAAACAGTTGAAGATAAGTCTAGGATATTTGAAATGAAATATGTCTAGAATGTCCTGAAGAATCCAAAAATTAAATAATATACAGGGTGTTGTATTTAAAATAAGAAAGCTGGTATTGGCCACTATTACAAGACACATCCTGTATAAAAAATTTTTATTGAAAAAAATGCGCATCTAAAAATACCAATCGACGTGTTCGAGCGTTTTTTCGAACACGCCCCCCATTTATTTATTAATGAATTTATTCCATTTGGCTGGGACACACGGTATATATATATATATATATATATATATATATATATATATATATATATATATATATATATATATATATATATATGTATATACCTAACCAAACCCCGCATAATTTGTGAAGCAATTGAGATCGAAAAACATCCAGACCGCTTAAACAAGAGGGACGACGGCCTTAGAGTTCCTTATTTCCAAATTGCCCATCCGAAACCCTTCCAGTCAAACGTCCACCTCACGTCTCACTCCCACCCCTCAATACAGCGGTTGTGCCGTCCACATTCTTTTCTTGTTGTGAACTCTGGGGAGTAGGCAGATTGAGGCCTCGGAGTAAATCAATTGGAATCATCATCATCATCATCATCATCAATCATCATTATCATCAATCATCATCATCATCATCAGCCCGTATCGATCCACTGCACGATGAAGGCCTCTTCAGCATGCTTCCAACCTGCACGGTCCTGGGCTTTCCTCTGCCACTCGGGTCCAATATACTTAACGATGTCATCAATCCATCGTACTTTCGGTCTTCTTCGCGGACGTTTGCGATCAAGCGGTATCCACTCCAGGATTGTCTTGGTTCATCTGTCGTCCCATCGCCTCGCTATATGGCCTGCCCATCTCCATTTCAATAGTTTTACTCTTCCTCTAACGTTTGTGAACGCGCTCTACATACTGTGCCATCCTCACGCCTTAAGGCACAAGGCATACTATCTATATATATATATATATATATATATATATATATATATATATATATATATATATATATATATATATATATATATATATATATATATATATATATATATATATATATATATAATTTTACACTTTTATTGATCGTTTAATAACTGTTTAGACGGGTCTTTATTATATTGATATATTTCTATGCTTCTAAAATATTTAGCTTTTTTTTCTTTTTGTGGTTGTATGTACAATTTTTAAATTTATTATCTCGGGAAATATATGACCGTTGTCTATGAAATGATTTGCAAAATTAGAAATTTTTTTTTAGTAAGCACACAGATTGGTATTATTTGAATCTGATGTGAAAAATTCGCCCTGTTTGCCCTACTTTTCAGCTACTGCAGTCGTTGCAATTAAACGCATAAACTCCTGAGTTGGCATTTATCTTTGGCATTAAAAATGAATTCACAGGTTGACAGAGGGGCTTTAAACACTAGACGTAATTTATGTTTATTTAAAGAGCGAGCTATTTGTTCTGAAATTGGTCAGAAATATGTCATTTTAGGGTATTACAAATTACAAATGATAGAAAATAATTTAAGATTATATATTTCGGTCGAATTTCGGAACAAATAGCTTGCTCATTTAAGAAACATAATTTGCATAAAGAGTTTAAGTCAACCATGTATAAACATGTAAGACGCTCTCAGTTTTATATGAAAGAGGAAAGTTAACAAGAGAAAAATTAATCATACAACTTTTTTATTATTGCTTCTGGAATTTCTTCTCATGAAGCCTGAATAACATTTTCCATATTTGTAAGTTGTCTTGATTCACTATAAATATATGTAAACAGCGTCTCCCGGACGTTTTCAATCACATTGAAATCTAGAGAGACAACAAAGCAGGCCAATGTAATTTTGAATTATTTTTTTGCTTCAACCAATCCGAAACCAAAGATAACTTTTGTTGTTATAAATTTTAAGATTCTTGAGAGTTAACTCGATGAGAAAGAAACATTAAGTTACCCTTCTTTTTGTAACTAGTGCTCGTCCAAACCCTCCCTCCTGAGATCACGAAAATAAAAGAAAATCCCGTTAGGCGCATCCAAAGTAATTTTTTTTCCTTCCGCTGCTGAGTCCATTTGGGCCAACTTTTGATTCCAAATTTTTTCTTACAACATTTTCAGGCTTTTTAATGATCTTTGGACATTTCTAACTCTTGTTTATACTTTAGCTTCCTCAAAAATTTTCCTCAACTGCTCTTGCAGTCTTACAGGAATTCGGTGCAAAAATTCGGTAAGCTCAGTGTCAAAATGTTAGATATACTTAAAGAATTATTTTTAAGACCTTTCGGAAGATTTTATTACGAAAATAATTGATTGAATTGATAATTGAAAACGTCAAATGGGACATCCTACTCCACCCACCATATTCACCGGAGTTAGCCCATTTGTACTATCTCTTATTTCGATGGATGCAGCACGAACTTTCAGAATAACACTAATATTCTTGGGAAGAAGTGGAAATTTGGCTTGATGAATGGTTGGCCTCAAAAAAATAAAATTATTTTTTGCGTGAAATCCATTCTTTGACTGAAAGATGAGAAAAAGTAATAGCAAACGATGACTAACACCTTGATTATTAAGGCAATTTATTTTGTCATGGACATAAACACTCAAATTTGAGTTAGTGAATATCTATAAGATTACGTATAAAATTATGATAATTTTAAATTACAATAACTTTTAAAGGGCTTAGTCAGTCCATTTAAAATATTCTCAGTAGCTTAAGGATTATATAGAGAATATTCTGTCAAGTTTTTAAACGTTTGGTAGCATTTTGCCATATCTTCGATATATCCTTAAAGTCTAAAATATTTATCATTAATAATCATCAAAAATAAATAATATTTAGAGGTTTTTATTTAATATTTAGTGTTATTTAGTATTATTAAAACTTTCATATTCGTAATTCTATAGATTTAAACCAAGTGCCAAAAGTGAATTAATTTTTTTTCATATTGTTTGTTACTATTAATCCAATTTTATATTATAGGTGAAATTTGCTCTTTCTTTTTTAATTGCACATTATTTTCTAGCATTATCTTTATTAATTTGCCTTTTCTATGTTCTGTAAAACAAAGATATTTACGAATTTATTATTGTAAGTAGTTTTGCCTCTGGTTGTACCCCCGATACATACTTAAAGGGTTTTAAAGTCATGTTTGATAATGTAGCATTGGTTACGAAACTGTCGTCCCACAAAGTTAAAAATCAAATAACTTATAGATAACAAAGTTAAAAATCAGTTTTATTCGATTAATATGAAAACTACACTAAATATAAATTGTACGCATTTTAAGTTGAACTAAAAACGCTTCTCAAAATGTTAATTAACAATAATATTTTACTTACTCTTTTAGTAAATTTTATTCCATCAACATGTTACACAAACCCTCATCTTTATAGGAAAGAGGAAAATTTACAAGAAGGAAACATAAACAAACATAGTTTTAACATTTTTGTGATGTTACCACCACCTTTTATTAAATCAAAAGTTCTTTTTCGTAATAAATAATACAACTTCTTTATTATTTCTGGAATTTCTTCTCATGAAGCCTGAATAATAGTTTTCAAATCTTCCATATTTGTAAGTTGTCTTGATTTAGTATTAAAATGTCTTAAAAGTATCTCCCAGATATATTTTATGACATTAGTTTGAAATATCATTTTGCTCGAACCAATCCGAAACCAAAGACAACTTTTGTTGTTAAAATCTCTTTATCTTGAGAGTTAACTCTATAAGGAAGAAACTTTAGGTTACCCATTTTTTTGTAGCCAACACTCATCCAAACCATGACTTTCCTCCCATTTGCTGTATCTATAATTTTTTTCTTTCCTCCTGTGACGAAAATAAAAGAAAAACCCACTAGGCCCATCCAAAGTGATATTTTTTTCGACAGAAAAACTTATTTCCTTCCACTGCCCAGTCCATGACATGACCTGTTTAATTAAAGCTGTTCGGGCTAATTTCTGGCGAATATTTAATGCTATTTTCCTTTCATTTTTTTTTCCTTCAATTTGTGGTGCAATTCTTCAGTGTTTCCGCTTCTTGGCGAAGGAGGTGGTCTCCCAGTGGAACGACAAGGTCTGAAAGTATCGCTGAATCGAATCAACTAGACAACCCATGAAACACTTAGTTTTACTTGCCATCCTATGTCCCTACAACTCACAATGTTTAGTTGTAATGAAATATTATACAAATCCACAATATTAAACTAATGAATAACTGAACTAACCTGATAAATTATTATAGAAACTCTACAGGATTAAGAAATCTTAAATATTTCAACATCATATTCATCGTCTGTAGACATGGCAGTCCATCAATGGCAACTACAAAAATCAAATTCAATATATTTTTACAAGGTCTCAAAAACACTAGAAATGAATAATAAAACTTAATTACATGTATTTTTTTTTAAACTACTATGGGGTGTCAAACTTTTGAATATCACTTTTTTGTACATTTTGATGTGTCAATTTTTTTTCTTTATCTTAATGAAAATTATTTCAGAGAACAATATAAAAAATACACACATTTGATATTGGGAAAAATTAAATATTGTATGAAAATCGTGACATTTTCAATTTTGTAATAGTCGTTATATTATTTGTTGTTTATGTGGATATTTCTGTATGAAAACTTTCAGAAAGTAGAATGACATGACACGAGGCAAACATTGAAATTCATAACATCTCCGGCTTTTAAGAGAAGAATTTTTTTTACTCTTTAATTTCGTTGGGAAAGTAATTTACTATACTAAGTTGTTATTTCATTTTAATGTTTTACTTCCGAGACTGTTCAGAGCCTAAGGCGAAATATTTTTTACCAGTACTAACACAAATAATGTGATGAAGTTACAAAACAAAAGCTACTGTATAAAAGTAATTCAATGATTTAATAGTATACAGTATGAAAAGGAAATAACTTTCATATATTTAAACAACCATTCTTTACATACTTTGTACAAAAAGTTTATTCTAAAATGCAACCATTTCCACGAAAACCATTTTATTTTCCTGATAATTGCTAACGTCGCCAATTTTTTGTGTCATTGTCCTCTTGACCTATTATTTTAAAATAAAATGAGTTATTTTTATGGCAATTTATTCCATTGGTTATCCTAATGAAAAATATTTCAGTTAACAATATAAAAATACACTCATTTGATATCCGGAAAAATAAAATATTGTATCGAAACCGGGACATTTTAAATTTTGTAATAGTCCTCATATTATTTTTTGTTTATGTGGATTTTTCTGTATGAAAACCTTCAGGAAGTAAAGTGGCATGACACGAGGCAAAATTGAAATTCATAACGGTTTCTCCAGCATTTTAAGAGAAGAATAATTTTTTTATCTTTTCATTTCGTACGGAAGGTAATTTACTATACAAGTTGTTATTTCATTTTAATGTTTTACTTCCGAGACTGTTCAGAGCCTAAGGCGAAATATTTTTCACTAGTACTAACCCAAATAATGTGACGAAGTTACAAAACAAAAGCTACTCTATAAAACTAATTCAATGATTTAATCGTATACAGTATGAAAAGGAAATAACTTTCATATATTTAAACAACCATTCTTTAAATACTTTGTACCAAAAGTTTACTCCATTTCGTTTTTAGCAACCATTTCCGCGAAAACCATTTTATTTTCCTGATAATTGCTAACGTCGCCAATTTTTTGTGTCATTGTCCTCTTGTCCTATTATTTTAAAATAAAATGAGTTATTTTTATGGCAATTTATTCCATAGGTTATCCTAATGAAAAATATTTCAGATAACAATATAAAAATTCACTCATTTGATATCCGGAAAAATAAAATATTGTATCGAACGCGTGACATTTTAAATGTTGTAATAGTCCTTATATTATTTTTTGTTTATGTGGATTTTTCGGTATGAAAACCTTCAGGAAGTAGAGTGGCTTGACACGAGGCAAAAATGAAATTCATAACGGTTTCTCCAGCATTTTAAGAGAAGAATAATTTTTTTATCTTTTCATTTCGTACCGAAGGTAATTTACTATACAAGTTGTTATTTCATTTTAATGTTTTACTTCCGAG
This sequence comes from Cosmopolites sordidus, assembly GCA_031761425.1. Taxonomy (NCBI): domain Eukaryota; kingdom Metazoa; phylum Arthropoda; class Insecta; order Coleoptera; family Curculionidae; genus Cosmopolites; species Cosmopolites sordidus. The sequence continues at coordinate 10,336 of JARFXV010001080.1, read as the reverse complement.
ACTGTTCAGAGCCTAAGGCGAAATATTTTTCACTAGTACTAACCCAAATAATGTGACGAAGTTACAAAACAAAAGCTACTCTATAAAACTAATTCAATGATTTAATCGTATACAGTATGAAAAGGAAATAACTTTCATATATTTAAACAACCATTCTTTACATACTTTGTACAAAAAGTTTATTCTAAAATGCAACCATTTCCACGAAAACCATTTTATTTTCCTGATAATTGCTAACGTCGCCAATTTTTTGTGTCATTGTCCTCTTGACCTATTATTTTAAAATAAAATGAGTTATTTTTATGGCAATTTATTCCATTGGTTATCCTAATGAAAAATATTTCAGTTAACAATATAAAAATACACTCATTTGATATCCGGAAAAATAAAATATTGTATCGAAACCGGGACATTTTAAATTTTGTAATAGTCCTCATATTATTTTTTGTTTATGTGGATTTTTCTGTATGAAAACCTTCAGGAAGTAAAGTGGCATGACACGAGGCAAAATTGAAATTCATAACGGTTTCTCCAGCATTTTAAGAGAAGAATAATTTTTTTATCTTTTCATTTCGTACGGAAGGTAATTTACTATACAAGTTGTTATTTCATTTTAATGTTTTACTTCCGAGACTGTTCAGAGCCTAAGGCGAAATATTTTTCACTAGTACTAACCCAAATAATGTGACGAAGTTACAAAACAAAAGCTACTCTATAAAACTAATTCAATGATTTAATCGTATACAGTATGAAAAGGAAATAACTTTCATATATTTAAACAACCATTCTTTAAATACTTTGTACCAAAAGTTTACTCCATTTCGTTTTTAGCAACCATTTCCGCGAAAACCATTTTATTTTCCTGATAATTGCTAACGTCGCCAATTTTTTGTGTCATTGTCGTCTTGTCCTATTATTTTAAAATAAAATGAGTTATTTTTATGGCAATTTATTCCATTGGTTACCTTAATGAAAAATATTTCAGATAACAATATAAAAATACACTCATTTGATATTCGGAAAAATAAAATATTGTATCGAACCCATGACATTTTAAATGTTGTACTAGTCCTTATATTATTTTTTGTTTATATGGATTTTTCGGTATGAAAACCTTCAGGAAGTAGAGTGGCATGACACGAGGCAAAATTGAAATTCATAACGGTTTCTCCAGCATTTTAAGAGAAGAATAATTTTTTTATCTTTTCATTTCGTACGGAAGGTAATTTACTATACAAGTTGTTATTTCATTTTAATGTTTTACTTCCGAGACTGTTCAGAGCCTAAGGCGAAATATTTTTCACTAGTACTAACCCAAATAATGTGACGAAGTTACAAAACAAAAGCTACTCTATAAAACTAATTCAATGATTTAATCGTATACAGTATGAAAAGGAAATAACTTTCATATATTTAAACAACCATTCTTTAAATACTTTGTACCAAAAGTTTACTCCATTTCGTTTTTAGCAACCATTTCCGCGAAAACCATTTTATTTTCCTGATAATTGCTAACGTCGCCAATTTTTTGTGTCATTGTCCTCTTGTCCTATTATTTTAAAATAAAATGAGTTATTTTTATGGCAATTTATTCCATAGGTTATCCTAATGAAAAATATTTCAGATAACAATATAAAAATTCACTCATTTGATATCCGGAAAAATAAAATATTGTATCGAACGCGTGACATTTTAAATGTTGTAATAGTCCTTATATTATTTTTTGTTTATGTGGATTTTTCGGTATGAAAACCTTCAGGAAGTAGAGTGGCTTGACACGAGGCAAAAATGAAATTCATAACGGTTTCTCCAGCATTTTAAGAGAAGAATAATTTTTTTATCTTTTCATTTCGTACCGAAGGTAATTTACTATACAAGTTGTTATTTCATTTTAATGTTTTACTTCCGAGACTGTTCAGAGCCTAAGGCGAAATATTTTTCACTAGTACTAACCCAAATAATGTGACGAAGTTACAAAACAAAAGCTACTCTATAAAACTAATTCAATGATTTAATCGTATACAGTATGAAAAGGAAATAACTTTCATATATTTAAACAACCATTCTTTAAATACTTTGTACCAAAAGTTTACTCCATTTCGTTTTTAGCAACCATTTCCGCGAAAACCATTTTATTTTCCTGATAATTGCTAACGTCGCCAATTTTTTGTGTCATTGTCGTCTTGTCCTATTATTTTAAAATAAAATGAGTTATTTTTATGGCAATTTATTCCATTGGTTACCTTAATGAAAAATATTTCAGATAACAATATAAAAATACACTCATTTGATATTCGGAAAAATAAAATATTGTATCGAACCCATGACATTTTAAATGTTGTACTAGTCCTTATATTATTTTTTGTTTATATGGATTTTTCGGTATGAAAACCTTCAGGAAGTAGAGTGGCATGACACGAGGCAAAATTGAAATTCATAACGGTTTCTCCAGCATTTTAAGAGAAGAATAATTTTTTTATCTTTTCATTTCGTACCGAAGGTAATTTACTATACTAAGTTGTTATTTCATTTTAATGTTTTACTTCCGAGACTGTTCAGAGCCTAAGGCGAAATATTTTCACTAGTACTTACTCAAATAATGTGATGAAGTTACAAAACAAAAGCTACTGTATAAAAGTAATTCAATGATTTAATCGTATACAGTATGAAAAGGAAATAACTTTCATATGTTTAAACAACCATTCTTTACATATTTTGTACCAAAAGTTTATTCCAAAATGCAACCATTTCCACGAAAACCATTTTATTTTCCTGATAATTGCTAACGTCGTCAATTTGTTCTGTCATTGTCCTCTTGTCCTATTATTTTAAAATAAAATGAGTTATTTTTATGGCAATTTATTCCATTGGTTACCTTAATGAAAAATATTTCAGATAACAATATAAAAATACACTCATTTGATATCCGGAAAAATAAAATATTGTATCGAACCCGTGACATTTTAAATGTTGTACTAGTCCTTATATTATTTTTTGTTTATGTGGATTTTTCGGTATGAAAACCTTCAGGAAGTAGAGTGGCATGACACGAGGCAAAATTGAAATTCATAACGGTTTCTCCAGCATTTTAAGAGAAGAATAATTTTTTTATCTTTTCATTTCGTACCGAAGGTAATTTACTATACTAAGTTGTTATTTCATTTTAATGTTTTACTTCCGAGACTGTTCAGAGCCTAAGGCGAAATATTTTCACTAGTACTTACTCAAATAATGTGATGAAGTTACAAAACAAAAGCTACTCTATAAAAGTAATTCAATGATTTAATCGTATACAGTATGAAAATGAAATAACTTTCATATGTTTAAACAACCATTCTTTACATATTTTGTACCAAAAGTTTATTCCAAAATGCAACCATTTCCACGAAAACCATTTTATTTTCCTGATAATTGCTAACGTCGTCAATTTGTTCTGTCATTGTCCTCTTGTCCTATTATTTTAAAATAAAATGAGTTATTTTTATGGCAATTTATTCCATAGGTTATCCTAATGAAAAATATTTCAGATAACAATATAAAAATTCACTCATTTGATATCCGGAAAAATAAAATATTGTATCGAACGCGTGACATTTTAAATGTTGTAATAGTCCTTATATTATTTTTTGTTTATGTGGATTTTTCGGTATGAAAACCTTCAGGAAGTAGAGTGGCTTGACACGAGGCAAAAATGAAATTCATAACGGTTTCTCCAGCATTTTAAGAGAAGAATAATTTTTTTATCTTTTCATTTCGTACCGAAGGTAATTTACTATACAAGTTGTTATTTCATTTTAATGTTTTACTTCCGAGACTGTTCAGAGCCTAAGGCGAAATATTTTTCACTAGTACTAACCCAAATAATGTGACGAAGTTACAAAACAAAAGCTACTCTATAAAACTAATTCAATGATTTAATCGTATACAGTATGAAAAGGAAATAACTTTCATATATTTAAACAACCATTCTTTAAATACTTTGTACCAAAAGTTTACTCCATTTCGTTTTTAGCAACCATTTCCGCGAAAACCATTTTATTTTCCTGATAATTGCTAACGTCGCCAATTTTTTGTGTCATTGTCGTCTTGTCCTATTATTTTAAAATAAAATGAGTTATTTTTATGGCAATTTATTCCATTGGTTACCTTAATGAAAAATATTTCAGATAACAATATAAAAATACACTCATTTGATATTCGGAAAAATAAAATATTGTATCGAACCCATGACATTTTAAATGTTGTACTAGTCCTTATATTATTTTTTGTTTATATGGATTTTTCGGTATGAAAACCTTCAGGAAGTAGAGTGGCATGACACGAGGCAAAATTGAAATTCATAACGGTTTCTCCAGCATTTTAAGAGAAGAATAATTTTTTTATCTTTTCATTTCGTACCGAAGGTAATTTACTATACTAAGTTGTTATTTCATTTTAATGTTTTACTTCCGAGACTGTTCAGAGCCTAAGGCGAAATATTTTCACTAGTACTTACTCAAATAATGTGATGAAGTTACAAAACAAAAGCTACTGTATAAAAGTAATTCAATGATTTAATCGTATACAGTATGAAAAGGAAATAACTTTCATATGTTTAAACAACCATTCTTTACATATTTTGTACCAAAAGTTTATTCCAAAATGCAACCATTTCCACGAAAACCATTTTATTTTCCTGATAATTGCTAACGTCGTCAATTTGTTCTGTCATTGTCCTCTTGTCCTATTATTTTAAAATAAAATGAGTTATTTTTATGGCAATTTATTCCATTGGTTACCTTAATGAAAAATATTTCAGATAACAATATAAAAATACACTCATTTGATATCCGGAAAAATAAAATATTGTATCGAACCCGTGACATTTTAAATGTTGTACTAGTCCTTATATTATTTTTTGTTTATGTGGATTTTTCGGTATGAAAACCTTCAGGAAGTAGAGTGGCATGACACGAGGCAAAATTGAAATTCATAACGGTTTCTCCAGCATTTTAAGAGAAGAATAATTTTTTTATCTTTTCATTTCGTACCGAAGGTAATTTACTATACTAAGTTGTTATTTCATTTTAATGTTTTACTTCCGAGACTGTTCAGAGCCTAAGGCGAAATATTTTCACTAGTACTTACTCAAATAATGTGATGAAGTTACAAAACAAAAGCTACTCTATAAAAGTAATTCAATGATTTAATCGTATACAGTATGAAAAGGAAATAACTTTCATATGTTTAAACAACCATTCTTTACATATTTTGTACCAAAAGTTTATTCCAAAATGCAACCATTTCCACGAAAACCATTTTATTTTCCTGATAATTGCTAACGTCGTCAATTTGTTCTGTCATTGTCCTCTTGTCCTATTATTTTAAAATAAAATGAGTTATTTTTATGGCAATTTATTCCATTGGTTACCTTAATGAAAAATATTTCAGATAACAATATAAAAATACACTCATTTGATATCCGGAAAAATAAAATATTGTATCGAACCCGTGACATTTTAAATGTTGTACTAGTCCTTATATTATTTTTTGTTTATGTGGATTTTTCGGTATGAAAACCTTCAGGAAGTAGAGTGGCATGACACGAGGCAAAATTGAAATTCATAACGGTTTCTCCAGCATTTTAAGAGAAGAATAATTTTTTTATCTTTTCATTTCGTACCGAAGGTAATTTACTATACTAAGTTGTTATTTCATTTTAATGTTTTACTTCCGAGACTGTTCAGAGCCTAAGGCGAAATATTTTCACTAGTACTTACTCAAATAATGTGATGAAGTTACAAAACAAAAGCTACTCTATAAAAGTAATTCAATGATTTAATCGTATACAGTATGAAAAGGAAATAACTTTCATATGTTTAAACAACCATTCTTTACATATTTTGTACCAAAAGTTTATTCCAAAATGCAACCATTTCCACGAAAACCATTTTATTTTCCTGATAATTGCTAACGTCGTCAATTTTTTCTGTCATTGTCGTCTTGTCCTATTATTTTAAAATAAAATGAGTTATTTTTATGGCAATTTATTCCATTGGTTACCTTAATGAAAAATATTTCAGATAACAATATAAAAATACACTCATTTGATATCCGGAAAAATAAAATATTGTATCGAACCCGTGACATTTTAAATTTTGTAATAGTCCTCATATTATTTTTTGTTTATGTGGATTTTTCGGTATGAAAACCTTCAGGAAGTAGAGTGGCATGACACGAGGCAAAATTGAAATTCATAACGGTTTCTCCAGCATTTTAAGAGAAGAATAATTTTTTTATCTTTTCATTTCGTACCGAAGGTAATTTACTATACTAAGTTGTTATTTCATTTTAATGTTTTACTTCCGAGACTGTTCAGAGCCTAAGGCGAAATATTGTTCACTAGTACTTACTCAAATAATGTGATGAAGTTACAAAACAAAAGCTACTCTATAAAAGTAATTCAATGATTTAATCGTATACAGTATGAAAAGGAAATAACTTTCATATGTTTAAACAACCATTCTTTACATATTTTGTACAAAAAGTTTATTCCAAAATGCAACCATTTCCACGAAAACCATTTTATTTTCCTGATAATTGCTAACGTCGTCAATTTTTTCTGTCATTGTCGTCTTGTCCTATTATTTTAAAATAAAATGAGTTATTTTTATGGCAATTTATTCCATTGGTTACCTTAATGAAAAATATTTCAGATAACAATATAAAAATACACTCATTTGATATCCGGAAAAATAAAATATTGTATCGAACCCGTGACATTTTAAATGTTGTACTAGTCCTTATATTATTTTTTGTTTATGTGGATTTTTCGGTATGAAAACCTTCAGGAAGTAGAGTGGCTTGACACGAGGCAAAATTGAAATTCATAACGGTTTCTCCAGCATTTTAAGAGAAGAATAATTTTTTATCTTTTCATTTCGTACCGAAGGTAATTTACTATACTAAGTTGTTATTTCATTTTAATGTTTTACTTCCGAGACTGTTCAGAGCCTAAGGCGAAATATTTTTCACTAGTACTTACTCAAATAATGTGATGAAGTTACAAAACAAAAGCTACTGTATAAAAGTAATTCAATGATTTAATAGTATACAGTATGAAAAGGAAATAACTTTCATATATTTAAACAACCATTCTTTACATATTTTGTACAAAAAGTTTATTCCAAAATGCAACCATTTCCACGAAAACCATTTTATTTTCCTGATAATTGCTAACGTCGTCAATTTTTTCTGTCATTGTCGTCTTGTCCTATTATTTTAAAATAAAATGAGTTATTTTTATGGCAATTTATTCCATTGGTTACCTTAATGAAAAATATTTCAGATAACAATATAAAAATACACTCATTTGATATCCGGAAAAATAAAATATTGTATCGAACCCGTGACATTTTAAATTTTGTAATAGTCCTCATATTATTTTTTGTTTATGTGGATTTTTCGGTATGAAAACCTTCAGGAAGTAGAGTGGCATGACACGAGGCAAAATTGAAATTCATAACGGTTTCTCCAGCATTTTAAGAGAAGAATAATTTTTTTATCTTTTCATTTCGTACCGAAGGTAATTTACTATACTAAGTTGTTATTTCATTTTAATGTTTTACTTCCGAGACTGTTCAGAGCCTAAGGCGAAATATTGTTCACTAGTACTTACTCAAATAATGTGATGAAGTTACAAAACAAAAGCTACTCTATAAAAGTAATTCAATGATTTAATCGTATACAGTATGAAAAGGAAATAACTTTCATATGTTTAAACAACCATTCTTTACATATTTTGTACAAAAAGTTTATTCCAAAATGCAACCATTTCCACGAAAACCATTTTATTTTCCTGATAATTGCTAACGTCGTCAATTTTTTCTGTCATTGTCGTCTTGTCCTATTATTTTAAAATAAAATGAGTTATTTTTATGGCAATTTATTCCATTGGTTACCTTAATGAAAAATATTTCAGATAACAATATAAAAATACACTCATTTGATATCCGGAAAAATAAAATATTGTATCGAACCCGTGACATTTTAAATGTTGTACTAGTCCTTATATTATTTTTTGTTTATGTGGATTTTTCGGTATGAAAACCTTCAGGAAGTAGAGTGGCTTGACACGAGGCAAAATTGAAATTCATAACGGTTTCTCCAGCATTTTAAGAGAAGAATAATTTTTTATCTTTTCATTTCGTACCGAAGGTAATTTACTATACTAAGTTGTTATTTCATTTTAATGTTTTACTTCCGAGACTGTTCAGAGCCTAAGGCGAAATATTTTTCACTAGTACTTACTCAAATAATGTGATGAAGTTACAAAACAAAAGCTACTCTATAAAAGTAATTCAATGATTTAATCGTATACAGTATGAAAAGGAAATAACTTTCATATGTTTAAACAACCATTCTTTACATATTTTGTACAAAAAGTTTATTCCAAAATGCAACCATTTTCAGGAAAACCATTTTATTTTCCTGATAATTGCTAACGTCGCTAATTTTTTGTGTCATTGTCCTCTTGTCCTTTTATTTTAAAATAAAATGAGTTATTTTTATGGCAATTTATTCCATAGGTTATCCTAATGAAAAATATTTCAGTTAACAATATAAAAATACACTCATTTGATATCCGGAAAAATAAAATATTGTATCGAAACCGGGACATTTTAAATTTTGTAATAGTCCTCATATTATTTTTTGTTTATGTGGATCTTTCGGTATGAAAACCTTCAGGAAGTAGAGTGGCTTGACACGAGGCAAAATTGAAATTCATAACGGTTTCTCCAGCATTTTAAGAGAAGAATAATTTTTTTATCTTTTCATTTCGTACCGAAGGTAATTTACTATACTAAGTTGTTATTTCATTTTAATGTTTTACTTCCGAGACTGTTCAGAGCCTAAGGCGAAATATTTTTCACTAGTACTTACTCAAATAATGTGATGAAGTTACAAAACAAAAGCTACTCTATAAAAGTAATTCAATGATTTAATCGTATACAGTATGAAAAGGAAATAACTTTCATATGTTTAAACAACCATTCTTTACATATTTTGTACAAAAAGTTTATTCCAAAATGCAACCATTTTCAGGAAAACCATTTTATTTTCCTGATAATTGCTAACGTCGCTAATTTTTTGTGTCATTGTCCTCTTGTCCTTTTATTTTAAAATAAAATGAGTTATTTTTATGGCAATTTATTCCATTGGTTACCTTAATGAAAAATATTTCAGTTAACAATATAAAAATACACTCATTTGATATCCGGAAAAATAAAATATTGTATCGAAACCGGGACATTTTAAATTTTGTAATAGTCCTCATATTATTTTTTGTTTATGTGGATCTTTCGGTATGAAAACCTTCAGGAAGTAGAGTGGCTTGACACGAGGCAAAATTGAAATTCATAACGGTTTCTCCAGCATTTTAAGAGAAGAATAATTTTTTTATCTTTTCATTTCGTACCGAAGGTAATTTACTATACTAAGTTGTTATTTCATTTTAATGTTTTACTTCCGAGACTGTTCAGAGCCTAAGGCGAAATATTTTTCACTAGTACTTACTCAAATAATGTGATGAAGTTACAAAACAAAAGCTACTCTATAAAAGTAATTCAATGATTTAATCGTATACAGTATGAAAAGGAAATAACTTTCATATGTTTAAACAACCATTCTTTACATATTTTGTACAAAAAGTTTATTCCAAAATGCAACCATTTTCAGGAAAACCATTTTATTTTCCTGATAATTGCTAACGTCGCTAATTTTTTGTGTCATTGTCCTCTTGTCCTTTTATTTTAAAATAAAATGAGTTATTTTTATGGCAATTTATTCCATTGGTTACCTTAATGAAAAATATTTCAGTTAACAATATAAAAATACACTCATTTGATATCCGGAAAAATAAAATATTGTATCGAAACCGGGACATTTTAAATTTTGTAATAGTCCTCATATTATTTTTTGTTTATGTGGATCTTTCGGTATGAAAACCTTCAGGAAGTAGAGTGGCTTGACACGAGGCAAAATTGAAATTCATAACGGTTTCTCCAGCATTTTAAGAGAAGAATAATTTTTTTATCTTTTCATTTCGTACCGAAGGTAATTTACTATACTAAGTTGTTATTTCATTTTAATGTTTTACTTCCGAGACTGTTCAGAGCCTAAGGCGAAATATTTTTCACTAGTACTTACTCAAATAATGTGATGAAGTTACAAAACAAAAGCTACTCTATAAAAGTAATTCAATGATTTAATCGTATACAGTATGAAAAGGAAATAACTTTCATATGTTTAAACAACCATTCTTTACATATTTTGTACAAAAAGTTTATTCCAAAAT